>CM076579.1:879495195-879785477 GCA_034641835.2 Pinus albicaulis
TCGTTTCTCCCATCCTACTAACTTTTTCATGATTTCGCCGGCTCCAAGCTGACTTTGCCTATGCTAATGAATAAGACAACGAAAAAATCTTTAAGGATATGGATTTCGATTTTGGCAAACCCACTACTTGAAGACTTGGCACTTCTTACAATAAACTCTGTTTTTTCTCTTGGACAAAATAAATCTCTTTGTTGTCTTTTGCAGGGATGTTTAGCATGAAGTTTGGCAAGGTGACATAGAGCCTGCATTTGAAATCTTCAAGACGGAAAATTACATGGTTATTACAAACAACTAATTTGCCAATTTCTTCTCCAAAACAGGGTTTTGGAGAAGAATCATCCTTGAGCATTACTGATGATGAAACTCTTGAAATAAGAAACTTATTGAACCTTCCTCTAGCCTGCAGGCATTATTCGACATGTTTGAAGAGCAGCCACTAGACCTTGACTCTGAAAATGACTATTTTTTACCAAAATAGCATTAATGACTGCAAATGACGGGAAATGAACTTTGGTGAATTTGACTCTGACAAAGGACTGACAAGACTGAGTCTAACATTGGTTCCAATGGGGATGGCAGCTGCCGCTTCTTGAAGGTGCCAAGAACTGCAGATCTTTGGGAGAGCAGACAGTGCCTCCATACTTGAAATGAACTTTGGTGAATTTGGCTACGACAAAGAGCCCGACAAGGCGGGTCTGACATTGGTTACATTGTACATGTGATCCCTCCATTCAGATTTAGCCTCGATCCCTTTCAATCTGTTCCATTATATTATATGGCTAAAAAACCCCCTTTAAAAAAGCTCTAAAAAAATACGTTGTTTAAATGTTCAAATTACATGCTTTTTATAATATTAGGACGAGCCCTTGGGTTAGCCCTCCACCATCTCGTTCATAGGAATAGGAGTCCAGGACCACAGGCTAGAAGATAAAGGGGGTTGTCGTTTAAGTCCCGGGCGCTGTTATAACCGTCTGATTCAATTAAATCAACGGCGCGGCATCAAACTTATAAGGAGGGCCCCACATCGTACCCCGCGCACAAGAAACCAGTGGTATCTTCCCCGCACCACTTTCATCGACAAGGCAGTATTGCCCACGAGAGCAGCGATCCCACACGGGAGGTGCCACGTGTTCCTGGTACGAACAGGAAACCGCCGATCCCCCGCGCGTTAAACTTCGACCGAGGGCCGGGCAGCGGGATTCACAGAGACCATCGGATATCCAGATCTCCATCCGACGGCAGAGACGCAACAAGATCGTCCGTCTTTTGCCACGTACCTGCCAGGTCCCACAGCCCGCCACCGTGTCGCTTCCACCAACCTTCACCCGTATAGTCCTCCGCCACGACATCCCTTCACGGGTCCCCTGTTAACCTACGTGTTTTCCCCCATATATCCCTCCGTACCTATAATCCATATGCGTATATTTATGTGTTTTATTCATCCTTGTTGCTAGTTTTTCTTTCCGCCCCCACTGCGCGACACTGCGCTCTGTTGGCGAAAACCCTCATTGTTCGCTCCCGACACCCCGTATGTCACTATTTTTGGTCCATGTCCCCATCATCTCCTTCATTCACGCTTCCGTCGCCTCCGCCCTCGTCTGAGTCAGTTTTCTTTTAACATTTTTCAGGGTTTTGCAGGTTTTTCAAGCATAAGGGGGCATATCAATCTGTCGCCTCCATTTCAGAGAATTGAGAGCATATCAGAGGATGATCTCCTGTGAGCGAAATTAAATAAAAGAGATAAAGCCGATACATGAAATGACTGTTATTAAAGAAAACACAGGCAGAGAGCTACAGAACCCTCCAGAGAATTTCGCCACGCATTTAAGGTTCAGACTTAAAATTCAGAATTCAAAGGCCAAGAGTACAGTACCAGAGTTGCAGGCCAGCTCAGGCCCCTCACGGCATCAGATTTTTCTTCAGCTAAAGGCATCCCGATGTACATATTTTATTATTTTCTGTCTTGTACATAAAGAGATTTTTATCTCCCGGCATTAATTTCTGTATACAGGTTGTTAGGTGTATTCATTTATAGCTAGTCATTCATGAAGAAGGCGTAAGGCTCCCCCGCCTTTCTTTTCCAATCTAGAGTAATAAGTGTAGATACCTACCTCTCCCTCCAGAAGTTTCTCTCCCCTCTATAAATATCAAGAAAGAAGACATTGTTAGGGTTCCAGATTTCTGTAAGCAAGCTGTGCAGCGAGAGGACTATTGTATCCATCTTGTGACATTTCTGTATGAAGTTTCAGAGCCCGTTGGGTCTCAGTGAGGAGGGGTTATGACTGTATTGAGGATTCTGGACTTTGGTATATTGCAGTATGTAATTTCTCTCATGTGTTAATATATCATCCTTTATTGCAAACTTTCTTCTTGTATCATGTTCTAGAATGCGAGTGGCTCATTAATTTGCAGTAAGGATTCATCTTAAGTGGTGCCCTTTCTGGAATTAGTCAAGCGCTTTAAATAGGCCTAGAAGTGATATACTGTTCCATGTTCACTCATTTCATAATCTCTGCTATATTAATGGCTTAAGGATTCGTAAATTGATGCGCCCTTTGTCGGTAATATCTTCTCATGTTTCTTTCTTGCCGCACTCCTTGATATCTGATTTCTGTAATATATTATTTGAATCGGCCCTCTTTACAGTAAAACGGTCTCTTAGCTGTCTGATGCTATCATACTGAATTTTTACCTGATGTCTGTACTTTATTCCTATCTGTGTATCAGCTACTGAAGGAGAATTGGGACCTATTCAAGCTCTTTTCAATTTCCTTGTTTAAAACAGGAGATAGTAAGTGAGCCCCTTGGACTGACAACCCAAACTATAATGGACTCCTTGCTATATTAAGATGTCCTAGGCACTGGTCTATGACAACTCTAGACTGTCTCTAGGAGGGTGACAAAATCATTCACAACATCTTTCTGGCGCCGTTGCCGGGGACCGAATTCAAGAATATCAGTTTCCCTGGGTTTTCGACATTTTACTTCACTCTCTAATTAGGTGAGCACAGAGGGGTGAAGAGTTGCAGATTTCTCACCTTGGCGACTCCAACGGTCCTTATTTGATAAATCTCATTAGTAGTCCTGGCTCCTCGTAGGCCGCATTTGAGGTCAGATACAGCCCAACTGAAAACACACTACGTGTCTGACCCAGAGAAAACTATTCATAAAAAAGTCTGGAAGGAGAGGAAGTCAGCCCGTGCTGAAAATCCTGAGTGTTCTGTTGAAGATTATCCGCCCTCTTCTTCTCAAGAAGTTAGAATAGAAAATCCCGAAGCTTATCTAGAAACCCCACGTAGGGGAAATACTTTATTTGGGGAAGAACCTTATCCTGTTTACGAGGCTGAGGAGATTAAATAGGTCACTGAAGTAGCTTCCGTCAACCGAGAAATATTCCCATCCACACCTCAGACCTCAGTCCAATATATTCCCATTGTCATTCACACTCCGCTTCCCACTACCCCTCTCCCTTCTTTTGTTTCTCAGATTGTTGTGCAACCCCCACCGCCTCCAATGGCCAATGTTCCTGCTTTTCTCCTGAACAAATACGCTCCTCTGGCCTTACCCCAAGTGTTGAACGATATGCCACAGGATTATCTGAAGATTCTGCCAAGGTTCAATGGTGAAAATGATGTGGATGCTCAAAAAAATCTCGAGACCTTCTGCTCTTTTGCAGAAAATTTGAATGTTGAACACCTGGATGTGGTTTTGAGATTATTTGTGCAGTCTTTAGAAGGTGAAGCCAGAAAATGGTTTAAAACATTGGGTAATCGTTCTGTGACAACCTGAGATCAGATGGAAAACGTTTTCCTCGGGAAGTGGGGAGAAAAGAAGGATTTTGGAATGTGCCTTACTGAGCTAAATACTATCAAGAAGAAACGAATGAAGGGGTATCGGGAATTCATCAATGGATTCAACAAAGAGCTGTATGAAAGCTTGCCTCTCCACGGAGGAAATGAAGCCAAATGAAAATTCTTTGCCAAGATAATCTTCATAGCGACCTTTGATTTTGATTTTGGATTCTCCTTAAGAGAAAGAAAGCCTGCCAATTTAGATGATGCACAAGCAGATGCCCTGGAACTAGAAGCGAACTTTGCCTCCACAGGAAAGTTAAAAGGGAAAATGGAACCAGATGCCAGAAGAAAAGGCAAAGAAGAGGTTTCCACCTCTAATCAAAAAAAGGATTCAGATAAAATGGATGAAATAAGTAAGATGATAAAGAAGATGGTCAAGAAGGAACTGGAAGCCAAAAATGCAGCTCCTAAAAACTATTACAATGCCCCAAACAGAGGATATAATCCTCAGTATAGAAAACCTCCATTGCAAATACTACCAAGAGAGACAAGGGAGCAGCAAGATCAGGTACCTCACCCCTTGTACCTGGAAGGACCTGCAGATGACTCCACACCGAGGAAATGAGACATGGGTTAGAAAGGTGGATACATGGCACTTTCAAATAATGATGATATGGAGTGCCCGGTACAAGCGGAAAATGAGAAGAAATGAGATTGACCATTACTATAAACAATTCTTGATTTCATGGAAGCCCAGTTCAACGTCAGATATGATCTCAGATCCTCAAGGAAGAGGACCAGAACTCAGGAGCAGGAGGAAGAAATACCTCAGAAAGAAGCATCTGCTCAGAAGGAGTCAGCAACAAAGAAGAATGTGGAAAGAGGTAAGAATTTTCTAAATACCCCCTTGCAGTCAAATGATCAAATTCCTTCTTCTTCCAAAATAGCCAGCCCTCCTAATGCTGAGTCAGTGTCAAAAGAAGTCAAATCTCCAGTTGAGAACAAGGAGTCAAAAGAGATAATGATAGAAAAGTCTACATCTGCCTTTAATTTGCAAAGAGAGCTTGAAAAGATTAAGATTATGTTCCTCGTGAAATTTGTTGAAGCGGCCGTATATGTCAGTCTCGAGTCACCTCTTTCATGCCTATTCTTTGAACCACAAATTGTACACGATAGTCTAAATCTCCCGGGAAGAAAAAAGCGACCATGGTGGTCTTTGGCCCACACGTTGAGGAGATAGACCCTTCAACTCCTCCTTTTATGTGTCCCTAATTGTTCCTTTGACTGTTTGCTTCTAATTGTATGTTGGATGCAGGGCTTCCCATAATCTTATGCCTTTGTCTGTCATGGAGCAACTAGGGCTACAGATTACAAGGCCTTATAAAGATTTATATTCGTTTGATTCAAAGAGGGTCAAATGCCTGGGAATGATTAAAGATCTAGTGGTCCATCTAGCTCAAATCCCAGCAAAAAGTGTGGTCATGGACATTGTGGTCGCAGATATCCCAGCTCGCTTTGGCATGCTGTTGTCAAGGTCCTGGGGTACTAAGATTGGGGGATCAATCAAATTAGACCTGACATATGCCACTGTCCCAGTCTTTGGTGGTCAGGAGAGGAGAGGCGTAAGGAGACGGTTGTTAAAATGGTGACCCTTTGCGCCGGTGCTCGGACGACTCTCCGGTTTATAATAAAGAAGGAGATTTCTCATGTTTTGTGTTAAGAAGAAAGTCAAGACTATGCACATGAGTCCCCCTACGGTCAATTCCAAGCTAGGAGCAATACGAGGAAGGTCGGGAATCACGGGTATGGACTTTGCATTTTGATGGAGCAAATTCCGGGGAAGGTAACGGAGCTGGGTGTTACTAATTTTTACCGGGAAAATGGGTGCCGGCTTGTCTTTCAAATTGATAAAGAGCGGACTTTCTATTGGCCCGAGTATGAAGCTTTTGCTATTGGGTCTACAGACAGCCAGAAACATGGGCATCCAATGTCTAAAGGTGTTTGGAGACTCTGAGCTAGTAGTGAGACAGATTAAGGGTGAATGCCAAACTAAGCATCCTCGGCTCAGAGCATATAGAAATGAAGTATGGGACATGATAGAAAATTTCTTCCTAGCATTTAATATACAGTTCATGCCCCGGGAGCATAACAGAATAGCAGACTCTCTTGCTGTGGCTGCTAGTACGTTCCGACCTCCTCAGAGCCCATTGTTAAGATATGAAATAGAGGTACGTTATAGACCATCTATCCCAGACAATATAAAGCACTGGCAGGTCTTTGAAGATGACGAACAAATGAAAAGATTCATGGAGACAGTGGGAGAATTCACAGGTATGGAAATTGATGATCATAAGGAGGAAGAAGCTGAAAACATTGCTGAAGGTAAATGGGAAGAAAATATAGCAGGAAACAGAGTATTGCAATTAAAAGGAAATGTCATCCCTAGAGGACTAGTACCTCTAGAAAGACTATTCAATAAGAATGATGTTCCCATGCAGCCAAACAAAACAGTAGAAGAAGATCAAGTGAGAGATTTAAATCTGGGTACTGCTACTGATCCCAAGATTGTTAAATTATCTAAAAATATCCCAGAAGAATATAAAGAAAAGTATCTGAAGTTATTTCAGTCTTATAAAGATGTTTTTGCCTGGTCCTATGAGGACCTAAAAACTTTTGATGTAAATATTATACGGCACAAAATTCCACTCGGGAAGATACAAAGCCATACAGCGAGAAGCTCGAGCGAGATTAATCCCTGGCTTCTTCCCTCGGAGATTGAAAGAAATCAAAAAATTGTTGAAGGCTAAAATAATTGTGCCCTTGAGGTACTCAGAATGGATAGCGAATCTTGTTCCTGTCAGAAAAAAGAATGGAGAAATCAGGCTGTGTGTAGACTTCAGAAATTTGAACAGGGCTTCTCTCAAAGATAATTACCCACTGCCTAAAATGGATCACATCCTGCAGAAAGTGGTGGGGGCATCCAGAGTGTCAATGATGGATGGATTTTCAGGCTACAATCAGGTAGCTGTTTTCCCAGAAGATCAGAAGAAGACTGCGTTCACCACGCCATGGGGAACCTTTATGTATGCAAGGATGCCATTCGGATTGATTAATGCAGGTGCTACTTTTCAGAGGGCAATGGACATAGCCTTTGTGGGAGAACAGGACAAGTTTCTGGTAGTGTACCTCGATGATATCACAGTTTTCTCAAAGAATGATGATGAGCATATTGAACATTTGAGAAGAACTTTCGAAAAATGCAGAAGATACGGCCTTTCTCTGAATCCCCAAAAATCTTTGTTTGCATTAGATGAAGGAAAACTCTTAGGACATATCGTGACAAAGGATGGTGTAAAAATTGATCCTAAGAGAGTTGAAGTAATAAATAACATTTCTCTACCAAGAAATAAGAAATAAGTACAGGTGTTTTTGGGCCGAATAAACTTTTTAAGGAGATTCATTCCTAACTATGCAGAGATAGTTAGGCACATAACCAATATGTTGAAAAAGGACAGTGAAGTTAAGTGGTCCTAGGAGTCTAGGGATGCGTTTACAAGAATTAAACAAGCATTTGCTGAAGCTCCCGTGCTAGCAGGACCAGATTACAGTAAGCCATTTATGGTATTTTCTTTCGCTTCACCACACACAATTGCGGAGTGTTATTGCGAGAAAAATGAAGAAGGATATGAACGGCCCATAGCATTCTTCGGTCGGTGTTGTATGATGTTGAACTAAAGTATAATATGCGGGAGAAACGGGCGTATGCCACGGTAAAGTCACGAAAGCCTTCGAGAGTTTATATTTTGCAATCTCATATTATTGCTATGTTCCCACGGTATGGAACGTGCTGGTTCAAGAGACGATGAAGGCGGAAAGAGGAAGATGGATTGCAAAAATCCGGGAAGTGATCTAGACATAAAGCCTACTAAATTGATCGAGGGACAGGGACTTGCCAAGATGTTATGCGAGATCCTAATCATCAGGCTCTGGGCATTAATCTATCCATGATGGCAAATGAAGAATCAGAAAAAGAAGAGGAGCAACATGGACTAGAAATGGCCACACAAAAGGTACATGTAAAATATCTGACTAGTCCTTGGTATAAGCAAATAGTTGACTATCTGTTGACACTTAGCTGTCCTCCGGGATGTGACAAGGTAAAGTACAGAGCTGTAAGGATGAGATCTCAGAAGTATGTCATTGCCAATGGACAACTCTATTGGAGAGACCCTTTGGGTATATTGCTATTATGCCTCACAGAAAATGAAGTGCAGAATATAATGACGGAGATTTCATGAAGGAATATGTGGAGGACACTATGACTCTACATTTCAAACAATGTTATCATGTTTCCTTTTGCCCAACTCTGCCTCTTCTGCTCGTGTCCTCATCGTTCTGTTTTCTCTTCTCCTTTGCTCTGCGTTGGGTCACTTACTTGAGTCCATTGCCCACTTTCACGTTTCTTCATAAAACAACACAACTGCACATAATCCTGGACTTTAAATAAATTCAAATTTTCCTTTGAAAACTATCGTGTTTGTCCCTTTATCACATTTCACATTTCGACATTCATAACATATTCATGAGCGCCATTCCTCCTGAGCTTGCGATGTGTGATAAAGGTAGGGATGACGTGGCAAGTGGAGGTGGGGCCAATCACAAATCGCAATTGGCGATATAAAACCTTATCGCATTTCTCATTTCAACATTCATAACATATTCATGAGCGCCATTCCTCCTGAGCTTGTGATGTGTGATGTGCGTTTGGAATATATTAAATCATATTTCTGAGTTGCATCGCATCCGACCCTTGTCGCACTTCGCATTTTGACATTCATAACATATTCATGAGCACCATTCCTCCTAAGATTGCAATGTGCGATGTGCGATAAATATAGTGATGACGTGGCAAGTAGAGGTGTGGACACCCGACTCAACCCTGGCATGTAATTTTCTGAACACATCAATTGGTCCGACTCTTGAACTATTCTACACGCGAATAAGCACGAATTGACTCGCCTTCACATCTCTTCACATAATGTTAATACACCAACATATAAATCAAAAATTCTTTTTCGGTATACAAAAAAGTTTAGATTTTCTAACATATATGCTTTTTCTTGGTATTTTGAGAAATATTTCAAAAGTAAATGCAAATGAGCCACAACATCTAGCTCCACCCGGGGATAGTGTTTTTTCCACGAAAGTGATAAGAACCACAGATTAGCAAATATTTCTTGGTGACATATGAACAATGAGCAATCCGATATTCACAATGGTGGAATGCTGAATTTTAATGCTCAAAATAATGCTTCAAATACTACCCATTCATAGGTAGATACAAATATTCTCCATCTAAATATTATAGGATGAAAGTATTGTTTGATCTGGCTTCAGAAATTCTGTACAGACCATACTAGAGAGGGTAAAATTAATTACCATGGTTTCCTTTATCCTCCCTTCTAGTGTCCCATCTGAGTGTTAAATCCCCTGCATGAAAGAGAATTTATTTTGCCTTCCTATAAAAAATAGACTTCATTTTTGCTTGATAAGTAATAAAATTCTCTATAACTTTGTCTCTGTTTTCATTTAACTCAATGACCTTATTCATTCTTCTTACCAGAGCATTAAGTTCTTCCTGGGCTTCTTGAAGGAAAGAAATCACTAGTTTGGCCAACTGCCTAGGAAAAAATGCATGAGTTCCATATACCAACTCAAAAGGTGATTTTCCAGTGGACCTCCTAGTAGTTACTCGAACTACCCAAAGATAAAATTTTAATTTTGAGTCCCAATATTTTTTATTTTCAATGATTGTTTTCTTTAGAATCCTGACCAATGTCTTATTTGAAGACTCTTCCAATCCATTCCCTTGTGGATGGTAGGTTGTGGAATGTGAAAAAATTACATTATATGTTTTTCAGAAATTAATGAATCAAGCAGAATTAAATACCTAAGCATTATTAGTTACAATCTTGACTAGACAGCCAAACCTACTAAAGATGTTCTCCTCCAAAATCTTCATCACCACTTGGTCATTTGCTTTCTTGGTGGGGATTGCTTCAACCCACTTTGTGAAGTAATCAGTAGCAGTTAGAATCCATTTGAAATGACCACTTGATGGTGTATTGATATCTCCAATAAAGTCCAGTCCCCACTACTTGAAAGGCTCTTCTATGAATACTGGAATGAGAGGTAATGGAGCAAGTCTCTTCTTTTCTGCAAACAATTGACACTTGTGACAACTTCTGACCAATATGTGCACATCAATGAATAGTGTAGGCCAATAAAAAATGACTTGAGGATTTTATGTGTTGTGACCTTCCAACTATAATGTCCTCCACAAATATTGTCATGATATTCCTTGATAACCTCAATGGATTCGCCTTCAGTTAAACACAACAACAAAATACCAGCAGGATCTTTCTAGTACAAATTTTCTTCTACTATGACATATGGTTGAGATTTAAGCTTGAGAGCTATGTATTTGGTTCTATTTAGTGAATATGGACAAGAAAAGAAACACAGGTAATGAAGAACATCTTTATACCAATCTGAACACAAAAAATTGTATTGAATACCTGTTTTGGGCTTCTCCTGACCTTCTTCATTGTCAGCTCTATCTACTGCTTCCAGGAGGTTAATTCCCAATGCTTGAAAATTTCTTTCTATTAGCAACTTTTCTAAATCATGTCCTTTAATTAAATTGGTGGGTTTAATGTCCAAATCATACTCCTAGATTTTAGCTATTTATTTTCCTCTTTTTCCTTCAACATCACTTTGAACCAACACGTCCTAAACATCAAAATTAGGTATATAAGAGGTTATTTGGGATTGTAACACATAATTCCTGAAGGCTTTCAGTGCTTTGACCAATGGATACACTTGTTTCTCCAAAATTTTATATTTGAGCTCAGCATCTGTGAGAACTTTGTTGAAGAATGCCACTGGGTTCTCCTTATTATCCTCAGTTTTATGCAATAACACAATAATGATAGTAGTGGGAGAAGTGTTGCACAACATTTTGTCACCGTCCCTGCAATCCCTCACCTCGCATATTGGAGGGTATTTCCCGTGACCTGTGAGTAGTGTCATACTCTGCAAATACCTTGTTTGCATCCTTCTGCATAAGGACATGATTTATCCTATTGAACATTTCCTCAAAAAGCACTCAAAAACCTATGTTTTGGCATTGGTGCAGGTAGCCAGTTCACCCCTCGTGCCAATGGGGAAGATTTTCACTAGAGGCCGCACTAGTTGGCGCTCTGTCCCTGTGTTGTGCCCACGCCATCATTTTTTGGAATGTTTTTTAACAAATTGGAGGTAGAAGTTTCCTTGAACCACTTCAGGAATGAATCATTGCAAGTGGTTAAACTCAATAAGCCACATATCTCTTCCTTTAGGAAATGGTTGATGGAACATTCTTGGAGGATAGGACTCCCCCCATGATTATAGGAATCCTAACCTCTCCTTCTCCCTCTATATAAACAAGCCTTCTCCCTTTACAAAAGCTAGCTGAACATATAGCCAAGAAGCTGAACTTGGAGAAGAGATATTATAGCTAAGTAATCGCTATATAGAAGGTCGAACCAAGGAGGATCCCGTAGAGAGAGCCCTGTCTAAATTTCCGACGAGCTTTGTGAGACTTGCTCCGATGGAACCCTGCTGGAGGAGATCGCAACGTCGAAGCCTGGTTGTACTCTTCCTTCTTTAAATTAATATACTTGACTATGATATTGATTCCATCTCTGTGTTATGTTTATTTGACGCATTTGATTTAGTTTTCTTCAACTGACTGATAGTTAGGAATGCGAAATAGTATGTTGTGTATCGTTTTCGTTTCTTGTATATGCGCAAATATCCAGGCGTGAGAATGAGCAGATCATGATCTGTCGAATCAAGAGTGAGAGGCAACCATTCTTCCGGACGACACAACATCGCAGGACCTACAGTAAGTGATCTACCAAGTCTTTGTCCATTCTTATCTAGGAATTGATGTCATAGCGTGTCTCGTTTGTGGCTAGACCCACTCTAGGGCTAGTGGGATCACCTCTGTCCACAGAGGGGATTTACCTTACCAACAAATTGGCGACTCCGCTGGGGATCAGTGTGAGTTTGTATTTCTTCTATTAGATATTCTTCTTGGTCTTTGCTTGCTTAGCTTGCCTTTTATGGATTTTTTTGCTGAGTCTTAGGCCCCTGTTTAGCCCCAGAGGATCAATTTTGACCTCTGTTTTTCCAAATTTTTATATTTTCAAGGTTGGCTTGATTGGCGTGGTTTCCAGCCTGACAGTCACACCCACTGGCACGAGTTGCCAGTTTATCAACCGCGCCATCCCCTGTTTGGTGCAGATTACAGCCATACAGTCGCGCCAATTCCTGTAGGTGCTAAGGTTTTTCCTATTTTGGAGTTTTTGGTCCATATTGGTGTCTTTGGGTGTTTTCTTGACTTGATTTGAATGCTTTGGGTTTGTTTGTGAATGTGACCAACCTTCTTCCTTTGGTTTTTTGTCCATTTCTTTCAGAATCATGGCTTTAGGGCTTTCTAGTGCTTTGACATGCTAAGCCTCCTGTAGGAGTTTGGGTCTCTTGTTTCGCGGTCACCTTCGTTTTTTTCTTGATTTCATTCAGCTCCTTGGATCCGTTTTGAGTGGTTGCTTTTGGTGAAATGAGTCTTGAGTGAGTCTTGTCTCTTTCATTCAATTTTTCTTCCTCTCACTCCAAGCATAACTCACATTGCTTATATGGGTCCGTTTTGACATCTTTCTTCGATTTGAGAGATTGTGACATTGGTCTGAGTCTTTGTTTTGTTTTCTTGTGAGTTGATTGAATTGTTTCGCTTCGATTCTTTCATTAGCATTCTCGAACTAGTGTGAAGATTCCTTTTTCATGTTATTTAGTGCATTGTTTGTTCTATTACATTGAAAAAATCAAAAATGATATTTTGTGCTTGCATTCTTGTTTGCATCGTAGAATTGGAAAATATTTCGCATAACTAACATTGGGCATTCTAGGAAAGATTTCTCATTCTCATTATTTTGCATAAGGTTTTGTAGTGAATACTTCTGTGTGTTCTCATTATTTACTATCGCTTGAAATTCCTAACCTTCTCGTAGATAGCTCTTCATTGAACAAAATGGTATTTTATGGCATGTAGATTGCATTTGGGAATTTGTGAGATCCAACATTTGGTAGGACCTTGGAATTCAAACATAAATACAAGATCAAGTTAAAATTTATTCAATTAACCTAAGGAAAAATTGAAACTTAACGAAACATTTAGTGGTGTAAGCTAGAGACATGTTCCGACGTCTTAAAACCTAGCAGCTGTCGCTCGCCATCTGGCTTCAGATAGCGCTAGTATGGACTTGTGCTCCCTGTACCGTCGAGTATATAAAGGGAGACCCCTATAGGTTGCAATCCTTTTATCTATAGGAAGCTGAGTCTGCCGCCTTGTAACCGTGATACACCGAACACAGCATTCGGGGAGACTACCTGCACGTACGTCAAGTCCTTGGTTGATTATTCTTTCATTTTATAACCAAGATGTATATGGCACGTCACGGGAACCTGGTACACCCTTTTACCTAGACTAATTGAGCAATCATTTTCGATCTTTACTGACTCCATAAATTTGAAAAGATCATCGAGCACTTGTACTTTCGCGCTCGCTTAAAACTGAAAGAGACTAGAGTCATCTTTGATTGTTTCTTGACTCTTAAAACATGAAACAACAAACTTTTGGTTTCAATGTGGTAAAATAAACTACCTACGATTACACACCCATTAAAGATTGTGTGCTTGGCCTGTATTTGTTTGCCTTGGTTTTGATCCAAGAGTCTTCATTTTCAATCTTTTTCCCTTTTCTGGTGTGCTACAGTCACAGTGGCGGAACCATCAGTTTTTTCTACTGATAGTCCTTTCTTCGACGATTCATCTAAAACCTCACAGATCTCTGGGTCTGCTGAGCTTCAACAACCTGTCATCGTGTCAGAGTATCCCTTTGGAGAACCCGTTGAGTTCCATTGGCCTCTTTCAAACACTTGGTTTGGATTTGGGGTCGGAGAACATTTTCCCCCTCTTACATCGGGATCACCGTTTTTGGCTGCTATCATACCTCCTAGCCCTCGTACTCTTTTGCAAGATCTTACGGTGGATTCAGACATGGATTCGTCTGGTCCTAATGGTAGTGAGGGTATTCCAGTTTCTGATGAACAATACCAACTCTTCCTGGAAGACATCCAACAAGAGCCTACTCGATCTTCACCATCGGTGTCGCTTCCAGCTGAATATAGGTGTTTGGGTCAGATTATGGTTGGCATTGCCTCCATGGCAACATCAACTCCGTCAAGGGGTCCGGTTCTTCCATCCTTAGGTATGTCGTCGACGACACCTGTCTCGTCGTCGACGCCTTTTGTCATGTCTATTCCCACTAGGCCCACTGTCTGTGTGGCTACTTCGGCACCGGTTGTCACTGCTCAGTCGTTAGGAGTTTCGACTTCGATTGCCATGGCAATCCCTGACGGCCTTTATGTTGAGGAGTATCAGCTGGCTGTTCAGCAGCAGAACTCCCAGAATTATCATTCCCCTCAGGATCCATATCAGTCTTATTTTTCTCATTATGGAGCGGATGGTACCACAATTTATTCACTTTCGTTTCAGCATGACGAGCAAGGCAACCCTATCTACTTGCCTGCTCCTGAGGCTTATTAGTTCCTTTCTGGTTTTATACCTACCTTGCCTGTGCAACCCTCTAACCAACAAGGACAACCCTTTCAGGGAAAACCTTCGGTCCAGCAGGGATATGCTTATAACCCACAAGGTCAACCCTTCCAGGGACAACCTTCGGTGCAACAAGGGTATGCATACGACCCACAAGGGAAACCCTTACAGGGATAACCTTCGGTCCAACAAGGATTTCTTTACGGCCCGCAAGGGCAGCCTTACAATCCTCAAGGTCAACCTTTACAAGCCTAGCCTGTGATCCAACCAGGGCAACCTCAAGGACTAGCTAGGCAGCTGTTATATAAACTTGGACCTTCATATGGTCCTAGGGGGAAGATTCATCCATATCAACCTTTGGTGCAACCTCAACAGCCATATCTTCCAATTGGTACAAATTTTGCACAGTCAGGACCATCTTATGGTCCTGCTCCAGGTCAACCTATTCATCAGGCACAACCTGGCCCACTGCAGCCGTCAGGCCAACTCGCTCAACCGGGGCAACCTGGTGGCCCTCATCAGTCAGGTCAACCTGCTCAGTCGGGCCAACCTGCATAGCCGATTTACCCTGCTCAGCCGCCGCTCTACTCTATGTTGTAGCCAAATCAACCATTGCGCCCGACGTATCCAGCTCAGCAGGGCCCCACTTATTAGTAGCCTATTCGACCCCAAGGCGGTTATTTTTATCAAGGTCAATATCGACTGGTTTACAACCCGTCTCAAGGTCCTACTTATCACCCTCAACCGCCAGGCTATACTTATACTCCATAGCAGAATCCTGATGCTGCTGAATCAGGACCCTCGTATACTCAGTATCAGTATCCAGGTTTTCAACCCCCGTATCCTGGTCCTCAGCCTCCATATCAACCGAATTATCCAACTTATACCAATTATGGTCAGAATCCTCTGGGACAGAACCAATGGGGGCATATTTATACTTAACCATGATGGAGTATGGGTAAAGGTCGTTACCGCGGACCTGCTATGTCGTTTAATCCTCAATTACCTTTTCTTGCTACATTGGAGTTACCGGATGTGTCGAAATTGACAAATGATCCCATTCTTCATAACCCCTTTTGGCCTCTGGTTCCAACGAAGGTTCCTGGTGATTGTCCCAAGTTTGAGGGAAAGTTTGGAGAAGACCCCCAAGCTCACGTCATGACATACCATTTATGGTGTTCTTCCAATTCTTGGGTGGACGAATTTGTTCGGCTCCGTCTCTTCCATTGCACTCTTACCGGAGCTGCTACTAAGTGGTATATCGAACTGCCTCGTGGCATATTTCAAGATTTCAATACTCTCGCTATGGCGTTCCTTACCCATTTCTAGTTACCGGTTCGTTATGAAGCCGAGACGCATCTCCCCACATCCTTGAAACAGGACTGAGCTACCCATATCTCGGACCACATTCATGAATGGAGACGACATCGTCATCTGATCAAGTTTGAAATTCCTGATCAGCTTCTTACTCATTGGTTCACTACCTATTTTGTCAATCATATTGCAAAAGACATCGCCGTGGGGGCATGTGTAACTGAGGAACAAGCCATCGCTCGTGCCCAGTACCTTGATTTAGTGTACTCTCAATCAGGCATTTTGTACGACATCTTGACTGAAGCTCCACGTCCTGGGACCTCTAAAGCGCCAGATACTCCATCAGTCGATGGCGTTATTGGTTTTGTATTTAAGACTTCACGCAAGTCTTCCAATGGGAAGCAGAAATCAAATTCTTCCAATAATTGTGCTCCTCAATCTACCACAGATTCTGGTAAAACCACGGAGGTCAACACCGTTCAGGCCAATCCTGCGGACAAGACTTCCAAGGGGAAAAAGAAGGGCAAAGGCAAGGCCAAATCCGATGCCCCAAAACCGGAATCATCTAAACCTTTTGCTGATGATGGTTCACAACGAAAGCCGAAGTATCCCTGTTTGATTTGTGATGAGGACCTCTACACTAAGGGTTGTCCTAGACGATCCAAGGTTAGTCAAATAGTCAAAGGTGCTAAGGGAACTCCGGCAGTCCTTAAAGAACCCTTCCCATCTTAGTAGACCCAGATGGTCGAGAAACCTCTGCCATCTGCGTCATTTGGCTCTTAAGTTTTCATGATGAACGGTTCTGCACCCATTTCCATCGCTACTCGGTTGAAGGATTATGCCGAATCATGCCAGGCAGCCAGAAAGAGGTTATTGATGGTCCTCCTCCCCCACTTGCCTCTGGTCCCCGTGAAATTTAAAGGCCTAGTGTTGAACTTGTTATACGACCACCTTTCAAAGGTGTTCTCCGGAAATCTTCTTATAATCATAACGCCCGTGCTGCTTAGAATTACAGTATTGTTGAGGATTTAGCACAGGCGCCTTCCACGATGTCCACATTAGAAGAAATCCAGATTTTTCCGTCTCAACGGAAAGCATTATTATCTGCGATCGACGGGATTGACCTTGCTGATTCTATCCTTCTCTCCTTCGAATTAGAGAATTTTGTCCCTTGACTTCCGCACCAGATTGCGCTTGTTATACAAGTCGGTATCAATGGTCGCAACATCCATAGAGCCATAGTGGAAGAAGATGCATCTACCTGCTTCATGTCATCTGCTTGCTGGAAGGCTATTGGCTCTCCATCCTTGAATTCATCACCCAATGCCCTTGAGGCATTTGATGGAAGGGAATCTAAACCCTTGGGTGTTCTTGCTAGCTTACCAATTACATTGCAAGGAAAGACAGTCATCATTGAAGTAGAAGTCGTTGATGCCAAACTCAACTACAATATTCTACTCGGTCGCAGTTGGACTCACGCTATGCTGTGCATTCTATCCACCCTCTTTAGACTTAGTTTCCACATGAGGGAAAAATTATTACTGTTGATCAGTTGTCATTCTTTACCTCATCTTCCGAGAACAAAGTGCCATATGTGGATCAAATTCCTAATCCCCCTGATAGTATAGGGCCGGGTCTTTTCAAAGATCCCGCTCTGATGGGTATTTTTCCCCTTCCACCACCGAATACCGTTCAAGTCAATATGGTCTCTTGGTCAGATGACCCTTGGATCGTCCCTTCACCTGAACAGGTTGATTAGTTTGGAGATTCGATGCCTCTTAGTCCAATCGAGATCAATTATTGTGAGCTTACAACTGCATCTGATTCTCCCCCTCCTGAAGCTGCTCCTTTGAGCATGTATCTCGACGTGTATTCTCAATCCCCCTAGCTCAACGATGCGGATTTGATCGATCCTTTGAAAGAAGTGTTTTCATCCGACGAGGCTATCATGGAAACCATGTCTCTCGAGGATCTATTGTGGGGCGATGGGCATCATCGTTCCTCATTTATGCCTTGCCTCGGGGCAATGTCTAACTGTCTTGAGCGCTTCGCATCTCAAGTTCCCTCTCCGCCACTTCAGACGCCCATTTTGACTCATGAAGTATTTGCGTAAGGTAATTTGGGTAACATTACTCAAACGATGCCTATCGACATTTCCGTCAAAGCGGGGATCGTCGAGAACATCCATGTGGGAGTCACTTTCTCTTTCGAGGAAGTCCAAGTGTACACTAGTCTCTTTCATGAATTCCGTGATTTTTTCGCCTAGTCTTATGAAGAAATGCCTAGAATCGACCCCAGTATTATGGTGCATGAGATTCTCACCTGCCCATTTGTGAAGCCTGTTTGCTTGCATCTTCGTCCCGTGCATCCTCGAAAAGCGGCCGCTATCAAAGCTGAAGTTGAGAAACTTCTTAAAGTGGGTTTCATTTATCCGATTCGCCTAACTGAATGGGTTTCTAATATTGTTCCTGTGGATAAGAAGTAGGGCACCATTTGTGTTTGTGTTGATTATCATGATATCAATCGGGCCTGATTATCATGATATCAATCGGGCCTGTCCTAAGGATAACTATCCCACTCCGTTTATCGATCAGATCATTGATGATTATGCGGGGAGTGAAATATTCTCCCTTATGGACGGTTTTTCTGGCTATAACCGGATTAACATTCTCCCGTCAGATCAACACAAGACCTCTTTTATCTGTCCATGGGGAACGTTTGCATATAAAAAACTCCCCTTCAGCTTGAAGAATGCTGGGGACACGTTCCAGCGCCCGATGTCCTATGCTTTTCATGATATTCGACATATTGTCCAACCATATCTGGATGACCTTCCGGCTCATTCAGCTGCGTGGAAAGACCACCTGAAACATCTTCGTCAAATCTTTCTTCATTGTAAACGCTACAATATTAGGCACAACCCGCACAAATGTGTCTTCTGCGTTGACTCCAATAGAATCTTAGGGTTTATCGTATCTAAAGTTGGAATTCGCTTGGACCCTCTTGAGGTTGAGGCTATTATCAATCTCCCCTCCCCGTCCTCTTTACACCAGCTCCAGAGTCTCCAAGGGAAAGCCAATTTTCTTCGTCGTTTCATCCTGAACTACGCTGAAGTAGCCAAAGGATTTACATGAATTTTAAAGCAAGACGTCCCTTTCTATTGGGATGAGATTGCTCAACAGTCTTTTGATAGACTTAAGACGTTGCTTGTCAACGCTCCTCTATTGCGTCCTCCGAATTACCATCGTGATTTCACCCTCTACCTAGTTGCCGCCTTCAGTACGATCGCCATGGTATTGGTTCAAGATGATGATGATGGTTATGAAAATGTCATTTACTACCTGTCTCAGAACCTTCTCGACCCTAAAACACGTTACACACATGTCGAGAAGTTAGCGTTGGCTCCGGTCCAGGCCTTCCAACGTTTTTGTCATTACATTATTTTACGCATGGTGACCGTGTTTTCTGATTGTAACCCCATGACTTATATTCTGTCTTGGCAGTTACTGGGGGGAAAATACTCGAAGTGTATCTTTATCCTCCAAGATTTTGATTTGGAGTTCACTACCGCCAAATTGAAGAAATCACTTGTTTTCACTGATTTGATTTGTTCTCTCCCCGCCGACTCTGCTCCTTCTTCCTCTGAAGATCATATTTCGGACGAAACTCTCTTCCTGATCAGCACGCTCGATCCATGGTATGGTGATATCATTGTGTACCTCCAAACGTCTACTTTCAGGTCTGAGCTAACAAAATATGCCCGACGCCGCATTCGGCATCAATCACAACCTTATCGTATTGTTGAAGATACCCTTTATCATGTCAGAGTCGATTTTGTACTCCGTCGATGTCTGACCCTCGAGGAAGCGGAGAAGGTTTTAAATGACTGCCATAGTGGTGCCTGTGGTGGTCACATGTCTAGTTATGCCACTGCACAGAAGATCCTTCGTGCTAGATATTTTTGGCCGTCTATTTTTAAAGATTGCATTGTTGCAGTACGTAAATGCCATGCATGCCAGATTTATCAACACAAGATGCGTGCGCCGCCTGTTCCATTACACCCTGTCATTATCGTTGGCCCTTTTTCCAAATGGGTCATAGATTTTATGACGTGTAACCCTCGTTCGGCCAGGGGGCATGCCTATATTATCGTTGCTATTGATTATTTCACGAAATAGGCCGAAGCAATGCCTAAACTGGCTGCGGATAGTAAGACAATGGCACAGTTCATACTCAATCACGTTATTGCTCGGTTTGGTGTCCCTCAAGCCATCATCACCGACCATGGTTCTCATTTTAGGGATTATATGATGGCAGAGCTGACGTCTAAGTTGTGTCTGTGTCACGACAACTTAACTACTTACTATCCTCAAGCTAATGGCCAAGTTGAAGCTGTAAACAAGGTCCTTGTTACAATGCTTCAACGAACGATCGAGATCCAAAAATCAAACTGGCATCTTATGTTGTTCTCAACTCTATGGGCTTACCGAACGTCGATAAAAAATGCAACCGGATTTACCCCATTCCAGTTGGTATACTGTTTGGAAGCTACGCTTCTGATTGAATGTGAAATCCCTTCACTGAAATTAGCTGTGGAATTACTGCTTGATACTTCGCCTGAAGAATAACATCTCCTCTACTTAGAGAGATTGGAAAAAACTCGTTGCTTAGCTGCCTTGGTCATCGAAGCACAGAAAAAGCGAGTCAAAGCCAATTTTGACCAAACAATTTCTCCTCGTTCTTTCATCGAAGGCAATCTCGTTCTTCTATACGACCAAGCTCACGAAAATCTAGGGGTCGGAAAATTCCAACCCATGTGGCATGGTCCCTACATCATTAAACGTGTGTTACAGAATGGGGATTATGAGCTTATTGACTATGAAGGTTGTCCTTTATCGCAGCCCAGAAATAGGTTGTATCTGAAAAAATATTATTCTTGAATCATTCACGTGTGATATGTGTACATAGGTGATTGTTTTGATTTTGTATGCATGCTTTGGTTTGATGTGCTTTGTGAGATTTTTTCTGCTTTTTGGGTCTTGTTTGCTATGCAAATGTCTATTTCCCCTTATGTCAATTTCGCGGCTGGTGCTTCCCGTAGTACCAGGAACTTGTCTTCGGCAGCCTGGGTAATTTATGATCGTGTTGGGGAATTGATTAACTTACAAGGTATTTGTCTAGGGCCAACTACAAACAATTTCGCTAAATATAGTGCAATTTTGGAACTATTAACCGAGGCAATCAACCTCAGCATACGCGCATTTCTTGTGAATTTGGATTCACAACTTGTTGTTCTTCAAATGAACAGTCATTATTTGGTTCGAAACCCATGCATTTTTAGATTGTATTTGCGTATTCGTTTACTTGAAAGACATTTTGATTTCATTACATATCAACATATACCAAGACGAATGAATACATTAACAGATGCAATAGCTAACATTGTGCTAGATAGATATCTGCGCAATTTATAAAAACATCATCATATGTATAGAGACCCATGTAGAATATATATATATATATATATATATATATATATATATATATATATATATATCATTTTTTTGCAACGTGTGCATCATAAAACCCACAAAAATAATATATGTTTGTTTCAGTTACATCCTGAGACAACATGTCTCTAAAAAATGTGTAGAAATAAATCTTAGGTGCCTAATCGGCGTGGTGCTCATGATAGCACGTCATCGCCCATACCAACTGCCTCAGAAAGTGGTGGATACGACTCGGCACCCCTACAATATGCCTCTAATAAGCTTGAGGCACATCATCCAAGTGAGCATAGTCTGGGATCCCACAGGCGATCCCCTCCAGATTCTGCATCTCCTCCTCGCCACCCTCACCATGAGGATCGAAATCGCGAGGAATCCGCCTCGCTACTAGCGACATGCCTGTAGGACACTCTGGGAAAACATTTGCATACATATAAGAATAAATGTCAGAACATGTATATATATAAAAAAAAATTATAAACTCATGAAAATAAAAAAATGGGTCTTACCAAGTTCTTCGTCCCAATCCTCTCCCTCCGAGAGTGGGAGGTCTGGGTCTTTCGTGAAGTCTGTGCCGGCGTAGGGCCAATCCTCCACTACAATCAGTTTTCGTTGGAGCTAATAAAAAAAATCTGTCCTCTAGAATATCTGTTGGCCACCCCCTGCTCTGGGCATTAGTGCCGCCCATCGGGCCATTTGTGGCTCGGTAGGTGGTGGCTCTGGGACTATAACCTCCTGACACTGAAATATGGGTAATCATTCCAAGAATAACGATTCTAGGATCGACCCATACCCAAACTGCTTGAGTTTGGTCTTCTTGCACTTAGTGAGCTACCGTTTGATGTTGACAGTCACAACCTCGGCCCAGTTGAAGATGGTCGGGTTCATACACTCTGAAGCAAGAATAAGTTGTGTCTTCGTGGCCTCGTGCAGTGCCTGCGATCCCGCAGCCAGCGTGATAGTGTGTAGCACTACCCTTAGTGCCAAATCAGGAATGGTCTGGATATCCATTTTTCCGCTCCCTGATCCTTTTCATGCCCCATGTCACACCCTGTCAATGACCATTTCCATGCTTTCTCTAGAATGCTGAGTACAGGTTAAGATAGGGACTGCACCCCTACGTGAAAACTCGGTGATGAAATACACATTGGAAAATTCGAGTTTGAGCTCTTGATCCCGAAGTACGAACTTTTCCTGATCTTCGTCCCAAATGCCGATTAGATACTGAAGCAATTCAAGCTGAGCCCAGAGACATGGTGTCATAAAGAACTTCTTGAGCCCACAATTCCTGAGGGCATTCATGAATTGTTCATTTCCCATTGCTTGTTCATCCTCTTCAATAATGTTCTCTCTCCTTCCACTCGAACACCATCTTTTCTCGCTTTATACCTACATGAAATGATCATAGGAACATTAGAAGCCTTGCCAGTCCTCCCCTAAGGGATCCCAAATGACAACTAAATACAGTAAAATATAGCTTAAAATATGGCCAATGGAGTTGTCTCTTACCTGAAACAGACGAAATCTGGATTGGTCCACTGGATTGTTCACAATCGTCGCTTGAAGATCGCAAGGGAAATGGGCCACTGTTGCTCTGCAAAGAGGTAAAAGTGAAAAGTAAATATTTTTTGCCATTTATGGTCTTTCATAACTTTTCAAAGTCCTAAAATAGGTTTTAAAACATATTTTTCGATATATTTTCATACTATTTTTGAGGAATACATTTTACACGCATCTTTTTTTGCAACGACAGGTTTTCACACAGTTATGACGAAGAAACGAGTTGTATTTTATACTTTTTCAGACTCGGTAAAAACACGAAAAAGTCACTACTGGAGTCACCTTTCAGCTCTTTTATGACTCTTTAAAACTGAAAATATTGCCGAGTCGCTTGTCATTTTGAACTCGTTAAATTGGTTGCGAAATGATATCTACCTAGTATACGTTTACCCCTTTTTCAGGCTAGGATAGATTATTTACGAAAAAGGAATACCTTAGCCGATCATGACTAAGATGTTCTCTCAGACACAGTTTTATACCTTTTCGGATTTGTGAGACTATTTAAGAAAAGGGATTGCTGGAGTTTTCTTTTCCGCCTTCTTTTCAAACTCTCTAAAAATGAAAAGATGTCGAGTTCTTCCTTTGTCAGACTCGTTAAAACTTGATGACATCGGACTCCGTCGTCATGACATTATTCGAGTTCCTCCTTCCTAGGGCTCGTAAAATGTACTAGGTTGGATTTGTCTGAAGGAAAAAATTACATCGCAAGCACATGCTATCCCCTGCAAGATTATTTTCAAAAATAATTGGGGTAATCGCCAGAAATGGTGGGGGAAAATGGAACCAATATTGTAGTCGTGTTGGCAGTATTTCGCTCTTGAACATGGCACTTGTCTGCATTCATGTCGGGTTGGGGACATCTCATCTTGTTATTCGTTTGACTCCATGGGTTTGGGTAATATCTTTTGACCGGTCATCTGCTCTTTACCACATCACCATGACCTCAGATCCCTTGATGTCGAATACTACCAGATCCACTGTTGTGCCACCAATATGTTCAAGAGAAGTTCGCCTTTGCAGTTTTCAACCTCCCTCTGATTCTTTGTTGGTCATGATTCACAAAAATCATATTCCTCTGTCTCGTGTCGATGATGTGGGAAACATTATGGCCCACCTTCGATCAAGGTCACTTCCTGTCGACTCCAGCTCATTATCCAGAAAGTGGATCTAGAAACTCCCTTCAGGTACCTTGGAGCCTGCATGCCTCAATGACAGGTTCTTTGCACTCAACGTAAGGTCCACATCATTGGCCTTCGATCGATTGACTCTGCGGGTGTTCGACGTCAGATCACTGTTCACATGCTGTGGATTTTACCTTTTGTACCTTGAGAGCCATTGTCATTATTGGTGGTTTCTCTCGCGTCTGTTAATAGCTTTCATCATTGGCTGGTAATCAGACGATGTTCTTGCATGTTAGGCTTCAGCTCACATATTTTCATGCTCGAATTTGTACTATGTTCGGGTCGAGATGGAGCGTAAGACCCTGGGTTTTGTCTGATGAAATCCAAGATGCGGGTTATTTGTGGATTATTATTACTTATTCTATAACTCTTTTGATTGGATGGCTGAAACCATACCTGAGTCTATTTATTAATCCCTACTACTAGATGGCTGTGTCCATACCTCATATCTCATTGTTTATGTACTCTATTTATGGATGTCTGCGCCCATGCCACATGTCATGTATCAAATATATCGATTGTATTTCGTACTTGCAGTTTTTCCAACAACAGTGTTTTCGTCGAACACGTTCTCATAAAGCATTTCACCCCTCCCTCTCTCTCGGACGTCATGCTTTAGGGGGCATCTATCACACAAAATTTTGTCACTGTCCCTGCAATCCATCACCCCGCATATTGGAGGGTCTTTCCGGTGACCTATGAGCAGTGTCATACTCTGCAAATACCTTCTTTGCATCCTTCTCCATAAGGACATGATTTCTTCTGTTGAACATTTCCTCAAAAAGCACTCAAAAACCTATGTTTTAGCATTGGCGCAGGTAGCCAGTTCACCCCTCGCGCCAATGGGGAAGATTTTCACTATAGGCTGCGCCAGCTGGTGCTCTGTCCCTGTGCTGTGCCCGCGCCAGCCTTTTTTGGAATGTTTTTTTAACAAATTAGAGGTGGAAGTTTCCTTTAACCACCTCAGGAATGACTCATTGCAAGTGGTTAAACTCAATAAGCCACGGATATCTTCCTTTAGGAAATGGTTGATGGAACATTCTTGGAGGATAGGACTCCCCCATGATTATAAGAATCCTAACCTCTCCTTCTCCCTCTATATAAACAAGCCTTCTCCCTTTACAAAAGCTAGTTGAACATATAGCCAAGAAGCTAAACTTGGAGAAGAGATATTATAGCTGAGTAATCGCTATAGAGACGGTCGAACCAAGGAGGATCCCGTAGAGAGAGCCCCGTCTGAATTCCTAACGAGCTTTGTGAGACGTGCTCTGCTGGAACCCTGCTGGAGGAGATCGCAATGTCGAAGCCTGGTTGTACTCTTCCTTATTTAAATTAATATACTCGACTATGATATTGATTCCATATATGTGTTATGTTTATTTGACGCATTTGATTTAGTCTTCTTCGACTGGCTGATAGTTAGGAATGCGAAATAGTATGTTGTGTATCATCTTCATTTCTTGTGTATGCGCAGATATCCAGGCGTGAGAATGAGTGGATCGTGATATGTCGAATCAGGAGTGAGAGGCAGCCATTCTTCCAGACGACACAACAGTGCAGTACCTACGGTAAGTGATATACCAAGTCTTTGTCCGTTATTAACTAGGAATTGATGTCATAGCATGTCTCATTTGTGGCTAGACTTACTTTAGGGCTAGTGGGATCGCCTCTGTCCGCAGAGGGGATTTACCTCACCAACAAGAAGCAAATGAAAATATTTGAAATACCCTTTTATAATCAAGACTTATTAGAACATGAGCTTCCTGGAGTGCTTATTTTATTATGGAAAATGCTTCTCTTGCTTGTTTATCCCACCTCACTTATGGATTTTTCTTCAACATGTCAGTTATATTTCTCACAATCTCGACATAGGTTGGTACAAATCTTCTCGGAAAGTTTATTTTTCCCAAAAATCTCTAAATATATTTCTTACTTCTGGGTAAAGGAATTGTTTGAATTGCTTCCACCCTTGGTGGATCAATCTTCACTCCTTGATTTGAAACTATGTGGCCCAATAATTTACACTCTTCTAAGGCAAAAAAATATTTCTTGAGGTTTAGTGATAGACCAAACTTCCTGCATTTTTCAAAAGTTCTTTGCAGATATTCCAGGTGTTCATCATCTGACCCTAAGAAAACTGTTACATGATGCAGATATATAACCACATACTTGTCACCTACAAATTTTATGTCCATGGCCCTCTAAAAAGTCACACCTGCATTCATAAGATCAAATGGAATTCTTACATACATAAAAGTACCCCAGGGGGTTGTGAAAGCTGCCATTTTCTGATCTTTCTTAGCCACTGCCACCTGATTATAACCAGAGAATCTGTCAATCATGGACATCCTATAAGCACTTGTCACTTTTTGTAATACATAATCCATATTAGGTAAAGGATAATTATCCTTTACAGATGCTCTATTCAAATTCCTGAAGTCTACACACAATCTTGTCTCTCCATTTTTCTTCCTCACAGGAAATAGATTAGAAACCCAATCCGAATATCAAAAAGGAACTATGATTTTTTCTTGCAACAATTTCTTCACTTCCTTTTCAATTGGAGCTAACAGGAATGGATTAAACTGTCTGAGCTTTTTTCTGTGTGGTTTAATTCCTTCTTTCAATGGGATCTTATGATGTATTATGATTTATCATACTTTTCAAGTGTTCATATGACCAAGAAAACACATCCATATACTTCTTAAAAAGATAAATGTATCTTTCTTTATAATTTTTGGGAACACCCTTGAATAATTTCACCATTTTTGGCTCCTGTTGAGTTCCAAAATTATAATCTTCTATATCTTCCTCTTGATGTATTTTCTTTGAATTAACAACAACATCATTAGAATCAAATAGTATTTCAAGGTGAACCAGTCCTTTAGGGAGTATATTATCTTTCAATTGGATAATATTATGCTCACCTATTGGCTACTTAAGGCTTCTTATCTCTCCTTTATTCTTTGCATGTTCTTCTTCTGGATCTATCTCAACATCTTCAAATTTTCCAATCATTGTCAAGAAATGATTTATTTGCTCATCATCCTAAAAAACTTGCCAATGTTTCACATTGTCAGGAATAGAGGGTCTATGTCTAATTTCAATTTCGTACCTTAATCTTGAATTCATTAGTGGCTTGAAGGTACTAGCTGCAACTGCTAACGAATCTGCCAACCTATTCTCCTATCTCGGAATGAACTGAAGACTATCAGATCCCAAAAATCATATCTATATGATCTTAATCTCGGATGTTTTATCTGACAATTATTTTTAATCTATCTTATTATCAATTTAGAGTCACCGAAAATTGAAACACACTGAACTCCCATTTGTTTAACAACTTGAAGGCTTAGGATTAAGTCCTCATACTCAACCACATTATTTGTTGAATCAAATTCTAATTTAAAATAAAAATGCATGAGGTTACCTTCTGGTGATATCAACAAGAATCTAGCTCCCGTGCCATCCTTGGAGTAGGCATCATCAAAGTAGCATTTCCAAATATTATTTGAATGTGGCTCATTATGTAAAATTGCTGAAGAGAGCTGCTTCCCTGTGTCTTCAACAAATTATTCATCTTCATGGACCATGAAACATGAAAGATCTTTTGTTTATTGAATACAAATAGGGAAATTTCTTGCATCTTTCTTGGTACTGGTCTTCACGAGCCTTCCCATTAACATGAATGATAGCATAAGTGAAATCTAATTTTAGAACACCTCCCATATTTTCTCTCCAAGATCTTGACAAGAGCATTCTAAACCTGGCTGGAATGTCAGCAACCACTACATCCATAACTATACTCTTGGCTGGAATTTGTGCCAAAGAAACTACTACATCTTTGATTAACCCAACACATTTCACCTTTTTGGAATCAAATGAATACATATCCCTGTAAGGTTTGGTAATATGCAAGTTTAGTTCCTTCATAACAGACAATGGCATGAGATTATGGGATGCTCCTGAGTCCAGCATACAATTATGGAGAGTAAAATCATGAAGCAACAGAGAAATATAGAATGGTGGAATAGAAGGATCCATTTCTTTGACATGAGGACCAAAGGTGACCACTGGCTTCCCTTATTGTAAGTTCATTGTGTCACTTATATATTCATTTTGTGTGAGATTAATAAAACCTAAAATTTCTTTCTTGTAGACTGGTATTTTAGCTAATTCTAGAAGGGGCACCTGAATTTTCACCTTCTCCAACTATTTTTTCAAACTGAAAGCATGAGCTTGTTTAAAATTCTTTTCAGGTTCTTCTTCACTCTTTCTATAATTTTCTGCTTGTTCGGGTACAAGAACAACTCTCTCCAAAATATTAGTATTAACTGATTTGCTCTGGGAAGGTTCACTCTGTTGCACATTTGTTATCCAAACTGAATTTATAGGTTGCTTCCCATTACTGACTTGTTTTACATGGTCCTTTTGTTGTGGAGTCACCATTGGAAGAGGGTCAGAGTCTTGTTGTTCACCCTCACTATCGCGTACCCTTGATCTTTTCCTTAATCTCAAATTATACTTCTTGTGCAACTCAGCTTGCATAAATTGTGCAAATCGTTCATAGTATTCATTCATCTCATATTCAGCAAAAGATACTTCAGTTTTAGTATATTCTCCTTCACAATCTTCCTCTTTATCCTCTTCTATTGTGTGCATAGTAGATATATAATCTTCAACCTCCTTTTGGTCATCTTCTGCTGACTCTTCGGGTGCTGCTTCTATATACAATGGTGCTTGAACCCGGTCTTGATCTTTTCTTTCCCTCTGCAAAATTTGCAGGGGTTGTCTTCTGAATTGAGGGTTAAATGCTCCTTGGTTTTGTTGTACATGTCTTTGGGAGTTTTTACTTTCCAATTCCATCTTAACTAGATTATTTGAACAATATTTTATCACCTTTTTCATGTCTTCAATTATTTGATCTTTTGATGATTATTCTTTTTCTTTCCCCTTCTCTTGGCCTGACTGTTTCCCTTTCGCCTTCCCAACTACAGTCATATTAGCTTCAATTTCTAAAGCATCTATTTGTATATGTCCTAGATTATAGGATCTCCTTTCTCTAAGTGTGAAACTAAAACTGACTTCAAAAGCCCTAACAAAAACTACCTTTTCTCCAAAAGGAGGGGGCTTCATTTCTACAGGAAAAATGTTATATAGTTTATTGAATCTTTTGATAAAATATGATATATTCTCATCTGGTTTTCTTTTGATTGCATTGAATTCTATTAGTGAATATACATGATCCCTTTTTTCACCCCATCTCTGAGTGAATTGATTTTCCAGTTCTTCCCATGTACTAATATAATTATTTTGCAATCCCTTAAACCACTTTCTACCCTCTCCACCCAACAACCAAACAAAAAGCCTCATTACAACATCAAGATGTTCTACATTCAGATTTTCAGAAAAATTACAAAACACAGGCAAGTGTTTTTCTGCAGTTATTTCATCTTCTCTAGTAAAACGTGGGATTAGTTTAAGATAATCTTAAGGCATCACATTCCTTGGTTGTGGAAGGTTAAGTGGAGCATATCTGTTCAACAAAATGGCTAGTGCTACCATGTTTTCACCTTGATTGACTGTTCCTTGATTAGATGTAGTCGATGAACCTGCCGTGAAAATGAACGAGGGTGGAGGTAAAAATGATATGGGAGTGGGTTGATGGAAAATGGAAGAGGGACCAGCAACTGGATTTTGTTGAGCTTGAGTAAAAGAAAAAGAAACAGACTCAAAGGAGTGTTCTTCCAACTTAGGTTCTTGAAAATAATTTGGTGTGAAAGGTGAATTTTGTTCCAGAAAGGAAGTACTTTAGAGATATCTTCAAATAAAGGATTACTAGAACTACTACCACGAGTAGATTGTGTAGGACTAGGTGTTGAGGGGGTTTTGTGTTCTGAACCCTTTTAGAAACCAATCTTTCACTGTTTGACAAAGCAAGGACCTTATGCTATGAGGTATCCAACCTCGTGTGAGTCCTTCTGTGAGCCAGAATTCTGAGAATAACAAACACATCCAAATATTTCCTCCTCACCGAACAACCTGAGGAAATAATGTGAAATACCCAAGGAAATAAACTTCGTCTCTTCGTCCCTGGAAACAACACCATAAAATGTTGTATCTTAAGGGAAAATTCCTTGGTTGTGGAAAGGAATCACTGCTTAATACATTTTTTTAAAATGTATCACAAAAGTAATTATATCAGGTGGTCTTTGTTCAATCCCTTTGGAAACTAATTCTTTTAAACCCTTAATAATCTGGTATAATGAAATACTCTACAATGCCATTAACTGTTGATATATGAATTTGAAAGAAGAACTGTAGAGGAAACTCAAAGTAATATGTTGTAAACACAGAATCTATTACTTTTCAGTTTCAGAGAGAATTCATGGAAAGAGAGGAAACTCAAAATAATATGTTGTAAACACAGAATCTATTACTTTTAAGTTCTAGAGATAATTTTTGAAGAGAGAGGAGTTGGAGTGAAGGAGTGCTTATTAAGGATATTTAATTCTTACTTACAAACGTAAATCAGAGACCAAATTCTTCTTCACTTCACTTCATTGAAGGAAGAAACAACATAAAATGACACAAGAAACATGAATCACCATCAACAGTTGCAGGAAACTTGTTGATTGTTTCATTCACCCATCATAAAAAGAAGTCCCAAAGTTTTAGTATTCCAGAGGTCCAAAACTCGGAACCCTTCTTATTTCTTTCTATCTTGCTTAAATACCTCAAAAACAGTTCGTAAATTCTAAAAATTCTTGAATTTACTTCGACTACTTAAAATGTTAATACTACTTATTACATTGCAATTGAGGACATCACTATAGCTTTGATATGAACAAACAAAGAAAACAAATTAAAACTTGAAATATTATTCTTTTTCCTGAATCTGATTTGTTGCTGATGCATCTCCCTGAAGTATTGATGTGTCTCCCTGACAGATCAGACATCCTTGCCTTTCATTTCTTCTAGAGTTAAATATTTGTCTTTTCTGCTTGCTGTCATGTATTTTCTGTTTTTGATGTGGTATTGGAACAGTTTTGTAACAATGCATCTTTGCATGAATTGACCCAACTGTTGCGTTTCCAACAGTGCCACCATGTGCTCCCTTTGCCTGACTTTGCCTATGCCTCTACGTTTCAAATAATGTTATCATGTCTCCTTCTGCCTGACTCTGCCTCTTCTTCTCATGCCTGCAACCTCATTTTTCACATTTTTATCAGTCTTAGGAGATTTGATTTTTGATAGGGAAAAAAAACTCCAAATTGAAAAATTCCAGTTGGGTTGGAAAGTAGACTCAATAAGATTTCCAACGAGCTATCCTTCACCCAATTTTGACACTGGGAAGGTCTCAAAAAGTATCTTGAAAAAGGGCGCGACGCGTTGGGTTTATGGCGTGACGCGTTGGGTTTGTGGCGTGATGCGTTGGGTTGTGGCACGGTGCATAGAGCTGTAAGCTCTTTTCACCACGGTTTTCTTCAAAAATTCAAATGTTCTCGGTTCCTTCTGGTCCAAGTAAGTCAAAAAGATCTACAAATTCCATGAACGTGTGTTTTATGATGTGTATGAGGATTTAATTGAAAAATTTAAAACCCTACTTCCTTGCTCAAGAAATCATAGCCTAAGGTTTATACATTGGTTTTTTATGCCATCAATCCCACATCCTTTTGTTTCCTCACCGTTTTCCTAGTTCCATCAGCACATTTCTCTATCCCCCATATCCCTAAAATTCACTTATTCCCTATCCCAATTCCCATTATCCCAAATCCAAGTTACAAATTTCCCAACCCCCAATGCTATCCCAAAAATCCTAGAAGCTGCCCCTAAAACTCTTTAATTGCCAAATTTCAATTAGCAATATTCCTAAAATTCCCCTCATGCTCTCCCTTCATAGTCCCTCACATATTATCACACATTTGGCAACAAAAACCAAAAATTCTTCATACTCATCTAAGACAATATAGACTTTGGCAAACATGGAGACAGATTCCTCTTATGATAGAGTTGAAGAAGGCCTCAAAGCGTCGGAAAAGGAAAGATAGAATTTAGATTTTGGCCGAGGCTTCGTTGGCCCAGCACAGAACATAATGGAGGACATTCAACCCAAATTTCACGAAATTTTGGACACATTTTGCAAATTTTGTTTTTTTTGGCCTAAACACAGATTTTTCAGCTCTACGCGTCACGCCACTTGGCGCGCGCTTTTGATGGGGGATTCTTCTTGGGTAAAACTTTAAATTTTTGGATTTTTCATGGAAAATTATGCATGCCTACTTATGGCCAAGATATTTTTACAAGTTTTGGGCTTCCAGAAGGGTCAAAAACACCCTAAAAATGACCTTTTTTCCCCTTTTTGGACACACAGGAAGCAGTGTCGGGAGAACTCATTTTTGGAGGGGAAAATGGAAGCGAAATTCAGAAATTCCACTTGTGTTGGAAAGTAGACAGGAAAAAATTTCCAACAAGCCCACTTGGAGCCAATTTGGACGTCGGGAAGGCCTTCAAAATCAGCTCCAAACTGGTGCGATGCATAGAGAAATCAGGCGCGACACATTGGGGATTTTTTCTCATTTTGGACTCAGTAACTCTGTTTTTCGCCTAGTTTTTGACATTTTGACTTTTTTGCTTCCAAATGTTAAACTCTTGATGTAATTTGATGAAATTTGATGGGTCTTGATGTAATTTTGTCAAATTTTTACTCATGGAAGTAGATTCATCCATCAAAAGGTGAATTGCAACTGAATGAATCAGTTTCCTATCTTATAGAGGCAAGTTGTTCCACTGCCTATTTTCCAGTTCTTAGTTTAGATCTTGTTTAAACAGCTTTTAGACTTGTGCGCTCGACCCCTAGAGGCTGGGGATGAGTTGTTGGTTGCTTATATCTTGTATTTTTTCAGTTATTAGCATAGGTTGGACACTTGGGATTGCTTTGAGAATCATTGTACATTCATCTCTGCATTTTGGAAAAGGAATAGACCAGGGTTTGCAACACTCTATGGGATTCTTGTGGTACTTTGCTTTGATAATGTGTTTCTCTTTGAAAATGTAAGTCCACTGATGTTTTTATGTGTATCATTCTCCCTCTGATTTCTTCTTAAGTTAAACAAACAAGGATAAAGGTGGAATTCATAAAATTTGCAGTGCTCTACCTAGAGTTTGTTTAATTTTCTATGTTTTCAACTATTTGAAGAGGATTCCTGAAGGTTTCTTTCCCTCTTCAACTCCTCACCGGTCTGAGCTATCCATTTCATTCAAAATTGAAATGTCAAAACAATTTCCTACCTTGCCCCATTTAGATCTCTGCAAAAACTAGGCCTCATTCCCTAAACCCAAATCTGCCCTTCCCTTTGATCCAACAAACACCCTCAGAATCAAATCAAACTCTTTTATATATATACCTAGCCTAAAATCAGTTTTTTTTCAAGTCGTCTCAAGCCTCACTGATTATTTTTGTTGAGATTGACCAGGAGAGAGCCCTCTCCCGATCTGGTAGGGCTAGCTACCAGATTAAGCGTGGTTTGATGTTACCCTAGATTCTGCCTTTCTCAGCCTGAGGTAGATTTAGGCCCTAACAGGGTCACTTACCCGAGTCTACTGCCCACATTCAGACTTTTTTTCTATTTATCAAAGTTTAACCATTGTTTATCTCTGCACGTAGTGTCGAGTTGTTTCACTCGAGTCTCCTGCCGCGTTCATACTTTTCTTTATAAACCACCGTAAGACCTGGACCTCAAATATATTACCATGGAACTTTGAATGAAATTGCATCCAACATCCTTTATCGCATTTCAAATTTTTGGCTATTTCTCTTGTGTATTATATGTTATAGATGCCTTCCATTCTCCCAATGCGATTTCTTAAGAAAATACACCAAAACCTATACCTGAAATATATTAGAATTTACCTTTGAAAATGTATCACGTCCTTTCATTATCGCACTTCGGCGTTCCATAGGTTTTACTTTATAATCCTCCTTTTCCTCCTCCGATGCTATTTAACACAAGAAATGCTTTACATCCAGATTTGAAACCCTTTGGAGTTCACCTTTGAAACTACATCGCATACGGGCTCTTGTTGCTATTCACATGATTTAGCTCATAGCAATAACTAGTTTCCTCTTATCATATGCGATATGCAATCGCATGGCATCACAATCCACATTTCTTATTGCATAGCAACTTAAAATATTTAACTTGTGATGAATTAACATATAAATATAAGAATCGCCGATAGTGATGTGCAGTATGCGAATGGGTCCCACGCCAGACTTTAAATCCTCTAGACTTTAGCTTTGAAGCATCTCACGTCCGATACTCTTATCGCATTTTTCACTTCAGAATTTTAACATGATTCTTGAGTGCTTATCCTCCTGAGCTTGCGATGTGCAATATGTAGGCCAGGTCCACGTCATCTCTACATCATCGTGCCATTTCACCTTGCCACGTCATCGCCATGTCACTTCCACGTCATCTTGTCATGTCATCTCTCACACTTCACATTTCGCAATTTCTGTGTCTTATCGCAAATTGGACATTTTAACTCATTGGTCAATCGGCCCGAAAACCTTATCACACGTCACGGAATTTAACCCATCGCAAATCGACATTTCACACATTTACCTCTACTTCGTTAACATTTATATCATATCGCATGCGATGTGTGATATATGCATGGATCTCTGCCCGACAAATGGCTCCTCATTGCATCACAACTTAAACAATATAACTTGCGATGTCTTAACCGAAAAATACAAAAGTTGACGATTGCGATGTGCGCCAACCGTCTTCTGTGATCTGGTCCGTCCATCGCTCACTTTCATTTCTGCGACTTGATATTCGCCATCCGTACCACCCGCACACTGATTTCTGTCAATATAATTGCGTCTGTAATAAAACTCATTCTGCCATACTTTGATCTCCAGGGAAGTTCATAGGAACTTTGTTCACTATTCGTATTCATACAACACAATATTCACATTATATGCACGCGAACCGACTCAACTCGTTGAACTGTACGGGCCCTTGTGCATTTTTCTGAACACAAAACAATCCGACTTGACCTGCACGTTCACGACTTGATTCAATACGTTCACTACTTGACCCAAGCTTTCTGCCTTTGCTGCCTTTGTAGTTTTGTTGCCTTTTCTCCTTGATAAATATTCTAATGCTGCTCTTTTCCTTTTTACTGCTCCTCTTTACTCCTTTGACTTAATGATAATTCTAGTGTTGATCCATGCCTCTTTGCTGCTCCTTTGCCTCTCTTTTATGCTTCTCCACTTAAATTTTTCCTTCTTTTCCTTATTTCTCCTTTATACTCCATCTGATCTTGATCTGCACCTTTGTCCTTAATGATAATTCTGGTGCTGCTCCTTTCTGCTCCTTTGCCATCAATGCCAATATTTCCAACAATAGGGAGATTGGAAATTAGTGCTTTGAGAAACATTATATTGCCATTACCAACTTGTTAGTGTCAGAATATGAATTATGCCATCAGTGATCAAAATCACACTTTTCATATTCATTTTAGGTGTCCTATTCAATTTTTTTTAATCATTCCATTAGGTCATGTAAAAAATTGATTCATTGATGGTAGCCCTACTCTCAAAATCTCACTCTCCCTCACAAATTCTCATTTGCTGGGCCACCTTCATGTCTTTTTGAGCATAAAAACACTTTTGAAAAGCTCATTTCACTTTGTCTTATCTCAGTCAAAGTCAACTATGGAGTCAGGTCATTCAAGGTCCCATTAGTTCATTAGGATTCATTTTTCAAGGTCCAAAAATGCACCATGTCATCTCAATAAGTTCAACAAAAGGTGTGACAATGATTCAATAAACATTTCATTATCACCTGCAGATCATTATCAGCATGTAAATATGATATTTTAAAGTTGTAATTATGGTTTCTAGTATGATTTTCATACTCAAATGTAATTATTTTCAAAAAACAGAGTTTTTATTTATTTCATTTATTAAGTAACTTCCCTAAAAGCTGTCAACTCCAACTTCCATGCCAAACTGAAGATCACCACTAAATCAAAGTGACAAGTGTCAAACTCCAACAACTTCATCCTGCAAAGGAGAAAAAATCAAAGAAAAAGCATATTCAACATGCTTTCAAAAAGTGAGAAAAAAACATAGGAAAAGTGGGGTTTTGGATCTAAATCTAAAATCACTTAAGCATTTAAGACTCCTAGACATCAAATTCAAAGTTTTTTCCCTCTTATTTCATCGAGAAAACAACTGAGGAGAGCAAAATTTGCGATTTTCTGAGAAAAATTGAGAAAATTAGAGCAAAATGTGCTTATCCTCTTAGCGTTGTGCTTATCCTCACACTGTGCTTATCCCCTTAATTCCACGTGTATTCTCTTGGCACTGCACTTATCCTCTTAGCGATGTGCGTATGACTAGAAGAGATCAAAAACTTATCAAAGTTGCAAAAAATCGCCCCTAGACTTCAACAATAATTATTCACACTTCCAATCAAGCAAGTAAGTGACTTTTACATCATTTTCCTTTTCATCAAAGTCATTTTGAATGTGTGAGTTGGTTAAAAGCAAATTTTGTGTCTTCTTTAACCTTAGTTTTTCTCCCTTACACCATCATAATTCCCAAAATCCCATTTCCCTTACACTCAATACCATCCCTACAACATTAAAATTCATTCCCAAATCCCTGTTATCATAATCCCTATCCCTAAGCTACTAATTCCCAAAACCATAAGCCCTAGGTGCTATTTTGACCTAGGCTCCTAAATCCCAATTCCCATCACTCTTTCACTTCTTTTCCCTCCCCCATTCCTCATATCCCTAAACACTATTTACCATAAAATTCCCTTTCCCCATATCCTATCCCCAAATTCTCCTTCCACACTATCACCTACTTCCCTAGTGTTTGAACACAAACACACCATGGTAGCAGAAGGAGAACATAACAAATCACACAGTGAGGAAGAGGAAATAGATGCTAGGAGGCCACATAAAGGGGGTAGGGTAATCAAACATGAACTTATCAACACTAGGGAACTTTTGGCTTCTCCAATGATAGTGACATGCTTCAAACATGTTGGTTGTTATGATTTCTGTGAACAAATTCAGTGGGTTCAACATCATTCCATGTTAAATAGGCTATTCATATATAAACTCCATAACAACTAGATTACCCTAGCTGGTGTCACCTTTATTGCCTCAACTACCATCATTTCAGCTGCCATAGGGATCCCAAATGTTGGGGAAAGGTGGTTCAAAAAGAGTGATTTGGAAAATCAGCACTTTGAGCCCTTTTTAAAACCTAGATACAAGAATGAGAAAAAGAGGATGTTTCATTTTTCCTACATCTTGGATAGATTTTCACCCATGATGAAGATAATCATGAATTACTTTACATGTGAAGGTAGATTATCAAGGCTGTATACCTATCACATCCGGTTCCTAATGCATTTCACTAGGGTAAGGATGCTCAATATACCTTACTACCTTTTTCAGAGTGTTGAAAATATGGCTTTTATTGCTCAGAAAAGGGAGTATGAACACCAAATTAAAAGTATTTTCCATCATTCCCTTATCAAAATCATTGTCCTTTAACATCTCAATGAGCTCAACATTGGATGGGAAACCTTCATAGTCCATGATATCTTTAGAGATCCTCCTACTCAGCATGCTCAAAATATGCCTTCATCATCTCAGCCATCCACTTTTATCCCTCTATCTCAACCTACTGTACATTCACCATCATCATATCAGTACTCTTAATCCACTTCACCACCATTATCTTCATCCCACATTGAGACTGAATCCTCTATCAGAAATGAGATATATGAGGCAGAGAGGGATAGTATGGTTGAGGTTGAGCCATTGTCAAAAACCTACCAGAGAGGCCACAAGCATGTGTTTTCTCCACACATAGTGGGAGGGGCCATGTTTTCTACATCAACAAAATAGGTGGACAAAGGTAAAGGAAAGTTGATTGAGAAAAAAACTCAGCCAGAGGTGAAACTTGATGAAAACCTCCATGAGAATGAGGACGAGTTTGAGTTAATTGACCTAGGTGATGATGATTACAGCCAGATCATTAACATGGCCATCAAAGGTAAGGATGTAAAAATCAGAGACCTCCAAACCAACCTTGACAGAGCCAAATATGTTATAAATTTCCTTGAGCAAGAAAATGAACAATTGAAAACCAAACACGTCATTTATGAGGTTAAGTATTACACTTCTCAAAGGGAGGCAGTAAAGGCCAAAGTGAAACTTGACGAGGCCCATGGTAGATATGGTGACATTGATGAAATAGATGAACATTTACCAAGAAGAAGACCTAGAACTAGAGGGTTGAAAAGAGCTCTGGCTCTAGAAAGGAAAAGGGAAGCTGAGCTTGCTAATCATCTAACCCTAAATGAGCAGCTTGAAATAGAGATCAATACGAACAAGGAGCCATGGCATGATAGAGAGAATCAACACTTAGAGAAGCTACTAGCAAAGGAAAATAAGGATAATGACTTGTTGAGGAGGAAAGTCAAACATCAACAACGAAAGGAGAGAATTGCATTGGCCAAGCTCAAAAAAACCAATGCCAAAATTGAAGCTCTCACTCCTCAAAAGGAGAAGGAAAAGCTGGAAATACTTGCTGAGACTTCACTCCAAGCCTAGCCACCTCATCAACACCCTTTCCACAAATTTTTAGGTAAGTTGCAACATTTTTGTCAAAGTTGTACCCGACTTGTCATAAACACAACGCACTTGGCACTGTGCTTATGTTTGAGGCACTTTTTGAGAGAAAAAAACTACCATGAGATTTGTAATGACATATACGTCTAGAAAACCCACTTTTTCAAGCTTGATTTGTAGTTTCAGGAGGTGAAAAATGTAAAAAACCACCAAAAAAACATGTTTCTGCCCTTGTTTTTTCCCAGGCGTTGTGCTTATACCAGTCTGGGAAGATTGCATTTTTGAGGGGTCAAATCAACACCATTATCAGAACTGGAGGCATATTCTGAAATAGGATAGGACAAGATTTCCAACAAGCTATCCTGGGCCCAATTTGGACACCGGGAAGGCCTCCAAAAGTGGCCTTGAACATGGAGGGTACTTATAACACAACAAGGGTGCTTATGACATGAAATTGGTGCTTATCCCAGTTTACTCATTTTTTTGGTTTTTCACTGTAATTTTTGGTTTTACCTCAAGAAATGATTTTAATATCAATTTAATTCATCATATTAAATGTAATTACGTAAAGGATAAGTTAACTAGGGGTAGATTCATTGGGTAAACTTATCCTTTAGTCAAGGATGAATCAATTGAATGTAATGAGGAGTGAGTCACTTGGACCATCCTACACTTCAGTTTGCAGTTCAGTATTTTGTGGATCTCTTCCTCACCTCATGGATTCGACACCTGAGGATGAGTGAAGCTTGTTTTTATGTCTATTTAGTCCATCACTTGACTCTTAGCAAGGGTTGGAATCAATTTTTATGTTTGCTAGTTAATCAAGGAACTATTGTACTCAGTTTGGCCAACTAATAAAGAGGAGTTGCAACTATTTTATGGGATACTTGTGGTATTGATGTTTATCATTGTATTTTATTTTGTTTCATATGTTAGAATGTATTGTATTCATGTTCACTTCATCTCTATGATATGATCTCTTTCAAGTTAGATAATCAGAATACATGCTTGCACATGCTCTGTTTTGGGGAATTGAGCATAGTTTGTCCACTTTCATCTATCTAAGAAGAATACATCTCCTATTCTCTTCCTAGATTTCTTTCAGTCTCAACACCATTCCATCACAATCCTCTTCAAGTGATAAGCATTGTGCCTACCCTTCCCCATTGATCCCTGCAACCCTAACTCATTTTCCCCGACCTAGATTTCCTTGACCTAATTTCTTCATCCAGTGATACCCCAACCAAATCAAATAAAAAAAAACTGCTGCACTCTATATCTAGCCTAAAACCCCTAATTATTCTAGCCCTCCTGGCTGTGACCTTTTGTAAATATCCCTCTCTGACTTGATAGGGCTATCTATCAAGTCAAAAGCTTGGCTTGTGGTTACCTCTGTTGGGATTCCTTCTCTAGCCTTGGGAATTTGGCGGAGCGATAACACAACTAAATTGAATTATGTAACTTGATTGAACATACCTTAATTAATATGCATTTTCTTAAAACATAATTATTGTAAATAATAAATAACCTATAATATGTAAGTACACTCCTTTCTTCAAAAAATTAATTTCTTAATTTAAAAAAAATTGTTATTTGAATTTTAGTGTGTATAATTTTTAGAAATTTAATTGATTTATACAATTATTTATTTATTATCATATTAAATATATTATATATTATTTAATGGTGAATTTTATTATTTGTTATTAAATAAAACGAGGTAGTCTAACTTATATACGAAATAACCTTTTTCATCAAAATTCACCAAAATCTGACAATACAATTTCATGATGGTTTGTTGTTTAAAATACATTTTTGAATGCATAAATGAATTCAACACTCTGAAAAACCCTTAGGACACTCGAATTATGTAGATTAAACAATTTAAACTCAAGTTTTTGAAAATCTTTATCAGATTTTGATTAAAATTAACTAGAAAAAAGGTCGTGGAAAAGGCCATTTTGTCTATAAGTTAAAATAATCCAAATAAAATAATGTATTAATAACGATATATAATTTTAACTTTTCTATTAAATGAATTGATCATGGTGTATAACAATTTATATGGGTTAATCATTCTCTCCTACTAATAATAAAAAGATGCAAGTATTGGTGATTAAATCAATGAAAATCCTATATGGTATTGTAAGGATCTCTTAGGGGCTATTAAATAACCAATAACCTTGTAAATATTGCTTGCTGACAATAAACATATATTTGGTGACAAAACCCCCACTTTAATGTTTTGAGGCTCATATTTATCATCACATGTCCAACACCACTATTGACTTCCTCAATGGATGAACTCCCCTCACAAGTTTATATTTTTATATGGGTGGCAAATTTCGTTTTTAGTTATTAATCTTTTCGATGGTCAAAATAAATACGTAGTGGGGTGGAAGGAGGGAGGGGGGGGGGGGGGGGGGGGGTTCTCATAAATCCTAATGGAAACATCGAAGACATGTATTCCTGGAGTTTAGAACATAAAAATAACAACCAAGTTGAGGCCTATGGGTTACTCTTTGGAATAAAATTGACCATCACTAAAGGAATCAAGAAGCTCCAAATCGTTGGAGACTCCATGATACTAATAAACCACATGAGAAAGCATGCCCCATATAAAAACACTCTCCTAAACCAAGTCATCAAGATAAATCAAGGTATGACCCATTTATTGGATGAAGTAAATTTCTTCCATATTCTCAGGGGAAACAACAAAGAGGGAGGAAAACAAGTTAATTTGGCTCTTAGAATCAAAGAAGAAGCCACTGCGGTGAATGGAATTGAAGGTTACCTATGTATTCCTGAAATATGACTAAGAATCCTAAGGAAAAGAAAATATCTAACCATAAAGATGGGAATATGGATAGATTCATAGTGTCACTGAGTGTGTTTGACTGTCTTTTAATCCCTTCCCCCCAGCTTCTTCCGGATCCCTCTTCCCCCTCTCTCCCTGGCCCTCTCTCCCTCCCCACTCCCTTGGATAATTGGTCTATCTTTTGGCCTTTTCCTTGGTCCCCTTCCCTTCTCCCTAACCCCTTGTTCCCTCTCCTCCCCCTCCTCCCCCCCTCCAATCCCTTCCTCCTCCCCCTTACCCCTCCAAGTTGGCACAACAATCATTTCCTCCCACCCTCCAACATGTGGCCGCGTCTTCAGGCCCCTAGATTTAATTACTATGCTAAGTCTTGTTTTTATTAAATACCCCTACCTCGCCCTCGAATCTCATGGCAAGACAAATAGAGAAATCAATCTGAAGTGTGGCGACATGCAGCTTGACAACTTGCCACCTAGTCCCTGCATCATCTCAGGCATGGGTTTACACAGTCCCACCTTCGATTTCTATCACAGTCGCCAACATTTTGGTACCTTGTTCTTGGGGATAGTGAAAATGTGGGGGAAGAATTTAATTCATGGGCTTTGGAAAACATAGGAGAATCGTGGGAATATGGTTGTAATGGAGTCTAGAGAAGCTGTGCAAATTCGGGAAATAATGGATCAACATTTGGAATCTAGTAACACAGGTACTGTGACGTCGCTCCTCCCTCATTGGTGTAATGTTGGTGGTTATTTAAGGGATAATGTTCCAAGTAAAATCAGAAAGCCTCTGGTCAGGGAAGTTGAGGATTCCTTGGCTATGTCCCTGAGTTTGTGATTGAGGGTTAAGAGAAATGGTAGCACTATGTGTGATGGTAGGGTTGGTGGGATGAATGTATGGTTGTATGTGCTCTGGGGGCTCTCGGTACTACTTGGAGGCCTCTGGGCTCATTCGACCGATAATAGAACTTGGGGAATTGGAAGGGAGGGTCCGGTGAATTAATTGTCTGCTGGAATTTAGGTGGTCGTGAATTACCTGCGCATTGGTTTATGTGTAAGTTTTGTTTAATTCTGGTGCTTCGAGTCTTATAGGAGGTCTGAGGTCATTTATGTTGTAGTGTTTGTGATATATGAGGCCATGAATTACCTGTCTGCGGGAATTGAGAGTCTGGTGAATTACTTGTGCACTAGCTTATGTATTTGTTCTGTTTACTCCTAGTGTTTTGGGTCTTATAGGAGGTCTAGGGTCATCTGCGTTCTAGTGTTTGTGACATCCAGGGCCGTTGGCCAATTAGGGTTTGGGTCTGAGGCAACCGACCTTCTAATGTCTGTCAAGATGAGTGGAAATTTTAGTTTTGATGCTTAGAGCATAGGCTCGGGCTCCTGGGGCCTCCACATGCCCAGGGCTAGGAGTGTTTATGCTGAATGGGCTCATGGAACTGGCAGTATCAAGTTGAATTGTGAGGTTTGTGCCATGGAACATGGCGAATTTAGAAATGGAATTGCAGTGCTACAAATGTGTGTGCACCAAAACCATAAGGACGCCATAGAGATTGAGGAATGAAAACTGGAAGAAAAAGAGAAAATCTGAAGTCTGGAAGACGAAGTGGAAGCCCTTAGGCTAGAAATTGATGGGTTGAAGCTAAAGTTAGCAGAAAATTGCAAGGAGGAGGAGGTGCCAAAGTTGCTGAACCTCAATTCCCCATCTCTACTGGAGGAATAGACACCTCTTCAACACCAACAAATTTTTGTAATATGTCTAATCATACGTGTATATATCTCCTATCGCAGTTCTGTAAGGTTTATAGTAGCAGGCAAATAGGGCTAAATTTTGAGAATGGGATGGTTGATGAAAAAACTTGCATAAGAATTGGACCAATTGTATCATCCACAACCAAGGAAAAACACATTTTTTGATGTAAAAATCCCACTTTTTGATCGGCACACTTTAGTACATAATATATATACTCTTTCCGGTTTTAAAAAAAAATCAATACTTAGTCTATGGTCAAAGTTTTAATTATTTGATTTTTTTTCAAATATTCAATGTTATATTTTATTATGTAATCATTTCTGATATATATATATATATATATATATATATATATATATATATATATATATATAATTCAACATTTTTCAAAATAGTTAAACACTTACGTAAGTATCTAAATTTGTATAGTGTTCTTTTGACATTGGTGTAGCAATTATCTAGTAATGTATCATATTTTATTATTTCATTGGATTGTATTAGTCTAAGTTTTTGAATATATTCTTGACAATTTTTGTTTCATTTTGCTTATATATATATAATGGGCAGGGGTGTACATGTAATATAGAGAACTTGAGAAATTTTTTATTGTAAGTTGCATATGGTTATTAATTATGAAGTTTCTAAATATTATAGTTACTAGTATCATTCATTATTTAAGTTTATATAATAAAATGAATCTTAATTTATAACTATAATTTATACTTTATCTATATTTCACATCTTTATATGCAAAATTACTTTTATTTCTATTTGTATTTTTATTCACTAATTTCAATTTTTTTTTATATGTTTATTAGTTATATATTTTTATTAGGAAAAATTATTATTATTAAAATTTATTTTAATGTGATATACATATTAGGTTTTTTTTTTTGAAAAACTTGTTTATATTTTTATTAATAAAATACAAAATTACAATGTAAAAAAATGAATTGAATCAATTTATTAATATAATTATTTTTTGTTTTTTATTACTATTTTAATTGAGACAATAATATGCTCTACATTTTATTATTATTATTTTATGATGTAACACTTAATCAAATGTGCCATTACCACATAGTCTCTATAATGCGGTGCCACAAAAGTAAGAATTTCAAATTTAACAATTTATATAACTTCACTACAAGTTTTGATGATTTTCACAAAGAATGTTTGACGATTTTGCAAATTTTATGGCTGTATTTGATGGCCAGATCAGCCCATGACGGGCATTCCATCTTTGGGTGCCACTACAACAACCCTTAGATAATAAATTGCATAGACCTCTCAGCCCAATTGATTGGTTTTTGCTTAGTCACTTTGATCAAAGGAAGTTAGTATTTTCTGGAGTTTCTAAAATTGATCAATAGTGGATTTGCTAATGACATTATGATTAATATTTCAAAAAGAAATTTTACCTTTTTAGTATTTCGTGAAATAATTCTAATGTTGTTCAATAATAAATTTATTTGTACCATTATAATTGGTATTATAATATGCATTTTGAATTTAATTTAAAAAATGCAGACTCTGGCAAACAAATTAAAAAATCCTCTTTGAATCTGCATCTAAGAATATTTAGAATTATGCTTTCTGGTTTGAGAGGCACTGATTCAAATTTGTTTATGAGTGGATTTCATTGTGGATTAAATTTTTACCAGTAACATTGACATAGAGATATAATCGATAGCATTTAAAATCTTTCTATTTTTGGAATTTTACTTTCTATATCACAAGCTAGAAATTTGCAAAAAGAGTTTCAATTGGTAAGTGGAAGGCCGTAGAAATACAAAAATGGCTTTCGAAATACTGATAAACAACCACACTGCCGGTAGAATCGCAAATCGCAAATGTACAAGGGATTTCAAATATTTTGGAGGGCAACTCCAAAACCGTATATTTTATGATCTCTTCATACAGAACTGGAATGAAAGAGGCAAATAAAAGCGATATATGTTGTAGCTCACATCTACGCAAAGACTAAAATGTTGTTGTGTCGAGAGGTGCATCTACAGTTCAATATGGCCTCGATGTCAGGTGGGTCACGTCTTCATACAAAATGTCGGCTTAAGTTTTAAATTAAAAATAAAAATAAAAATTAAAAATCGCATTGTGCTGGAACATATATCAATTTTTAATACAATTATGTATTATTTATATAATTTGAATGGATAGTAAATTATATACGGAATGGATCATAAATTTACCTTTAACAAAAAAAATTATCACATTGAATTTCCAAATTAAGTAAAATTTTAAACATCTTTACTCTTTACTAAAGTCAATACCATTTCTTAAATCAAAGGAAAAGAGTTAATTCAACACAAACAATCAAAATCCAAAATCTTTTAATATTTCTTTTAATTAAATATTTGTAAAATGAATTTATACTTCCTCTAGAGCTAAGGTAAATAAATAAAAAAATATATAAACTAGATGTATGGTAAATAAATAAAAATTCTTTTTATATTTATTCCATAAACCTTTTTATATTTAAAACTTTAAAAAGACGTTTTATTTAGATGAAGCCTATGGGACGAATACCATGGGACAAATTAATATTGATACCATGCGCCAAATACCATGGGTAAATAAATAAATATAAAAGAGGTATAAACAAGTATGATAAATAAATAAATAAATATAAAATAGATATAAAGAGGTATGGTAAATAAATAAATATAAAAGAGGCATAAAAAGGTAAGGTAAATAAATAACAATATATCAAATATGATTATAAATAAAAATCTAATTATATAACAAGCCTATGGGCCAAATACCATAGTAAAGAAAAGGGGTATGGTAAATAAATAACAATATATCAAATAGGATTATAAATAAAAATCTAATTATATAACAAGCCTATGGGCCAAATACCATAGTAAAGAAAAGGGGTATAGTAAATAAATAAAAATATAAATAAACTAGAGGTATGGTAAGTAAATAAAACCTCTTTTCATATTTACTCCATAATCTGCTTTATATTTACGAATATTTATGTTCATTAGTTTACATAACTAAGAAGAAATAGAAAGAGAGAGTGATAAGGGAGAGATGGAGAGAGAGTGTGTATGTTTAGGGGTGAGATAAAGAGACAAAGTAAGATGTATGGAAAGAAGGGGGGAGAGAAGAAGTGAGAAGGAGAGAGGGAGGGATATAGTAATGTAGTTGGAGAGAGAGGGGTGGAAAGAGAGAGAGAAAGAAAGGGATGGGGGAAGAGAGAGGATTAGAGAGAGAGAGAGAGAGAGATATGGGGGAAGAGAGAGGATTGGAGGGAAAAGAGAGAGAGAGAGGGGTGGGAGAGAAAGGGAGAGAGAGGAAGGATGAGAGAGAGGAGGAGAGTGATGGGGGAAGAGAGAGTATTGGAGAGAGAGAGAGAGAGAGAGAGAGATCAGGGAAGAGAGAGGGATTTAGGGGAGAGAGAGAGAGAGGAAGGACGAGAGAGAGGACTTGAGAGAGAGGAGGAGAGAGGGATCGATAAGAGAGATGGAGTTGGAGGGGGAGAGATGTAGGAAATAAGAAATATAGAGAGTGAGAAGTGGAGGGAGAGAAGGAGTGACAAGGGAGAGACAGAGATAGAGCGTGTATGTTTGGGGCTGAGATAAAGAGACAAATAAGGAGAGATGGAGATAAGGGGGGAGAAGGAGATATAAGGAGAGAGGGAGGGATATAGTAACATAGTTGGTGGGTGAAGAGAGAGAGAGAGAGGGAGAGAGAGATGGGAGAGAAAGGAAAAGAGAGGAAGGAAGAGAGAGGATGTGAGAGAGTGGAGAGAGGGAGGGAAAGAGAGATGGACTTGGAGGGGGAGAGAGGTAAGAAGAAAGAAATAGAGAGAGAAAGGTGGAGAGAGAGAGAGTGAGTGAGTGATAAGGAAGATGGAGAGAGAGGGAGAGAGGGAGAAGATAGAGATATAGATGGAAGGTGAAGAGAGGGAAGAAGAGAGAGATGGGGAGAGGAGGGGATTGACAAAGAGATTGATATATATGGATTGCGAGAGTGTGTGTGTTTAGGGGGTGAGATAGAGAGACAGAAAAGAAGAGATAGAGGGGGATATATATATGGATGGAGGGTGGAGAGAGGGAAGAATATTTGTCACACTAGATGGATTGATATAAGCAGAGATGGTGATTTAAAATCCTATTTGATTATTTGCACTATATGCATCGATTTTAGTGTAGATATTTATTTCTAATGATATTTGATTACTTGCACTAGATGCATTGATTTCATTGTAGGTGGTGATTTCTAATACAATTTGATTGCTTGCACTGAATTTGTTGATTTCAATTTAGATGTCGATTTATAATTATATTTGATTACTTGCACTAGATGAATTGGTTTCAATGTAGATGATTTCTAATTCTATTTGATTGTTTGCACTAAATGCATTGATTTCAGTGTAGATGGAAATTTCTAATCCTATTTGATTTATTTGAGTAAATGCATTGATTTCAATGTAGATGTTGGTTTCTAGAGAGAGAGAGAGAGAGAGAGTGATAAGGAAGATGGAGAGAGAGGGAGAGAGGAAAAAAGGAGGAAAGAGAGATATTAATGGGGGAGAGGGAGAGAAGGGGAAGATAAAGATATAGATGGAAGGTGAAGAGAGGGAAGAAGAGAGAGATGGGGAGAGGGGGTGATTGAAAAAGAGATTGATATATATGGAGTACGAGAGCGCGTGTGTTTAGGGGGGTGAGATAGAGAGATAAAAAAGAATAGATGGAGGCGGATAAGATATGGATGGAGGGTGGAGAGAGGAAGGAATATTTCTTGCACTAGATGGATTGATATAAGTGGAGATGGTGATTTCTAATCCTATTTGATTATTTGCACTAGATGCATCGATTTGAGTGTAGATATTTATTTCTAATGATATTTGATTACTTGCGCTAGATGCATTGATTTCAGTGTAGGTGGTGATTTCTAATACAATTTGATTGCTTGCACTGAATGTGTTGATTTCAATTTAGATGTCGATTTATAATTATATTTGATTACTTGCACTAGATGACTTAATTTCAATGTAGATGATTTCTAATCCTATTTGATTGTTTGCACTAAATACATTGATTTCAGTGTAGATGGCGATTTCTAATCCTATTTGATTTCTTTGAGTAAATGCATTGATTTCAGTGTAGATGTTGGTTCCTAGAGAGAGAGAGAGTGAGTGATAAGGAAGATGGAGAGAGAGAGAGAGAGAGAGGACAAAAGGAGGAAAGAGAGATATTAGCGGGGGAGAGGGAGAGAAAGGGAAGAGAGGGAAGAAGAGAGAGATGGGGAGAGAGGGTGATAGACAAAGAGAATGATATATATGGAGTGCGAGAGTGTGTGTGTTTAGGGGGGTGAGATAGAGACAAAAAAAAAAGAGATGGATGGGGATATAGATATGGATGGAGGGTGGAGAGAGGGAAGAATATTTCTCGCACTAGATGGATTGATTTAAGTTGAGATGGTGATTTGTAATCCTATTTGATTATTTGCACTAGATGCATCGATTTTGGTGTAGATATTTATTTCTAATGATATATGATTACTTGCACTAGATGCATTGATTTCAGTGTAGGTGATGATTCCTAATACTATTTGATTGCTTGCACTGGATGTGTTGATTTCAATTTAGACGTCGATTTATAATTATATTTGATTGCATGCACTAATTGCATTGATTTCAATGTAGATTATTCCTAATACTATTTGATTGTTTGTGCTAAATGCATTGATTTCAGTGTGGATGGCGATTTCTAATCCTATTTGATTACTTTGAGTAAATGCATTGATTTCAGTGTAGATGTTGGTTTCTAATCTTATTTGATTGATTGCATTAGGTGCATTGATTTCAATGTAGAAGTTATTTTCTAATCTTATTTGATTGCTTGCATTAAATGCATTGATTTCAATGTATATGTTGATTTATAATTTGATGTAATTGGATATATGACGGTACATTAATATTAAAGTGATTGGATTAACAATATGCATTGATTTTAGTGTAAGCACAAAAAGTTATTAACAATGTAGATTGATTTTTGTGTTATGGTAATTTAAGCTATTAATATTGGAGAGCAAGAGAGACAAGGTATCATGTTTACTACAACAGATCAAGCTAAAGATTTAAATGGTTTACGATTTAAATTTTCTTTTTCATATAATCGATATGAAAAGATAACAAAACTAACAAAGGAGGAAATAAGAATAGTAGAAGAAAATAGTTTGAGATTGATTGTAACATGAGTACGTTCTTATTATTCACATTTTCTATCTTTCAACACTATTATTGTCACTTTGCATTTAAAAAAAATATTTCATCATTTTTCATCATTATAGTTATTAACAATAATTATCATCTCAACGAACTGAGGTAATTAAGAAAATTTAAAATTAAAATGACCAAGTTAATCTCAGAAATATTTAGCATATTTAAAATGATTATATTAATATTTGATATATTTACATATTACTGATAAAATTAATCATATCTTTGATAGATTTTCCTTGGCAACACATGACTGAAACCAGCCTAGATCCATCTTACATCTCAAAAATATACAAAATTTTTAATAATCTGAAAAATGTGACGTTGATGCCTCCAATTGGAACCAGCCTAGATCCATCTAACTCTGGATCTATCATGCACCGAGAGGGATCAAATCTCTCGAGGTGCAAACATTTCCTCAAGTTTTGCACTCAAAAAATAGGTTTGCACCTCGAGAGATTTGATCCCTCTCGGCGCATGATAGATCCAGAGTTAGATGGATCTAGGCTGGTAGCAATATATGCGATAGGTACGTTCTTTGGAAGAGGAGAATACTAAACTTCTTAACAAGGTATTATTTTCTTCAAACTCTAAATTCTATTAACATAAATATAATTTTAGGTGTAGGATCTCGATACAATGATCTACATAACGTCATGGTTGTGTCACAGTTGATTGCCAGAGCTGACGCCTCCACTTATGGGGCAGCCTTATTTGTTTATGCATCCCTCCCAAAATATCACTCAGATATGTGGTAAGCCAATCACCGATATTATTTCTGTGTATATTTATCCTCTTTTAGAAGTAGTTTGAGAACTATATTGACACACTTCCTTATGAAAGTATTTCTACTGGTCCTTGTGACAGCAGCAAAGATGGGGACAACAACTTCTCCAGCGAGGCAGATTAATTTATCCACTACTCATTGCTACTGTTCCACCGATTATAGCAATAAAATAAATCGTGGTTTGAGACGTTTTATAGCTCTTCTGTAACTCTTTTAGCACTTCCAAACGTTTTAACACGTATGAAAAAATCATATGGCGTGAATGCAGAACCAAGTAGACTTTTATATGTCAATATAATTAATTAATTAATTAATATTAAGTTCTTTTTTCTTGTGGTACTGAAAAATATATTTGGATAAGATTGGTATTAGCGTATGTTTCTGTTGTACCACCTCCAAAATTTCTAACGCATATATTATTCCATGCGAAAATTATGACATGAATGCAAAACTAGGTTGCCTTTCATATGTGAATATAATTAATTTGTTTCTATGATATTTGTAAAGGAGAAGAGGTATTGAAGTATGGGAGCAAGAATATGATATTTGTAAAGGAGAAGAGGTATTGAAGTATGGGAGCAATAATATCAGTAGTGGATGCAAGTGCAATATTAAAAACAATGAAGACAATATATACACAGACAAGAGTTTGATTAAGAGCACTTGCCAAGGTGGGTTTGGCATTTATTCTCAGGGCTGAAAATAACCATGTCCAAACCCGCACAATAGTTTGATTAAGAGCACTTGCCAAGGTGGGTTTGGCATTTATTCTTAGGGCTGAAAATAAGCATGTCCAAACCCTGCCCTTACGCAGAGGAAAAAAACAATGTATTGCCACTGGAATCCAAAGAAATTCTAAATGTTGTTAAGCATGTGAAGAAGAATCATAAAACCCGTGATTGCGTCGACATATTCTGGACAACGAGCTTGTGCCGACGCAACTACAATTGTTGTTGAATGAAGAGAAGTCATTACACTTCGATGACAACAACGGGTTGGGAAGAGGATATTGAAGGAGCTTTGTGGAGTTGAGAAGAGATGGTGGGATGGCGTCGTTGATATAGTTTTGGAAGAGATTAAGAAACTTAGAGGCCAATTTCCTAAGGAATAGTTCCCATCAACTAATTTAAAAATAAATCATTTTTTCTCAGCATTGAATAGTTTCAGAGGGTCCAAGGAACCAAACCTCTGTGGGAGTTCCTGTAAGTGGCCGCAAGTTCTTTAAGTCACCCAACTGTTGTGGAATTTTCCGGTTAGAGCTGTACTGTCAGAGCATTTGCAGAGAGGTAAAGCTCCCTGAGTTTTCGTAGCTGTCAAACCTATGTGGGAGTTCCCATGAGAGGCTGCAAGTTCTTTAAGTCACCCAACTACTGCGGAATTTTCTGGTCAGAGCTGTCCTGTCAGAGCATTTGCAGAGAGGTAAAGCTCCCTGATTTTTCATAGCCGCCTCAAAGCCCTTGTCCCGTCAAAACATTCGCAGAGAGGTAAAACTCCCTGAGTTGTAACAGTTGTCCCAAAGCCCCTGGTATGTGACTTGTAAATCCATTATGCGAGAGATCTAGAGTTTGGAGGAGTCATAAATTCTCTAGTTGGGAAGGGATGGCGTCATTCAGATTCGCAACAGAGATTTGAAGGATGAATCTATGGTTTTTTATTGTTATTATGGTTTTCAAGTTGAATATCAGGTTGAAGAGACATTCGTAGGGATTAGGGAGTTAGTTAATTAGTTATGTTAAATGAGGGAGAGTAGATCTAATGGCTTAAAACATTTTAATTGTCTAACATTTGATCCAATGGTGCAAACATGTACACAGTAGCAATTGGGGGAGTTGTTCTCAAATAAGGACACCTTAAGGCTTAAATATACACAAGTATCAAAATACCCTGAAGCGTGGATTTCAAGGGAAAAAGCTATCAAAGTCTATTTTTTTCCCAAATATTTGTTATGTTGATGAATGCCATTTACTAGTATTTTTATTTTTTTTGGCAGATTCAAAGCCAATTTTAACGAAATTGGTTATCTCACGGGCTTCAAAAAGCACGGGTGATAAAATATAATTACCACTTGTTACTGCCAAATTTGAAATATAATTTGGATGTTATCAAAGTGAAGTGCCATGTGTGGACAAAAAGGAAGAATTACAAAAGGAGTAAGGAGATTAAATAACACATATAATACTTTCCTAATAACTAATTTTTCAAAGTTTGCAAATGATTTCCAAGTAGTGGTGGGAAATAAAGTAGCTTCTTTGATAAAAATCAAAGGTGGACGTCATACAACACCAATTGAATTGAGGACTTAGAGTTTGCTCCTCCAATGTAGGCTACGTAACATAAACATTGAGAATGCAAATTCAGGAAGTAAATTCCCTTGTGCTCTGTTTCTTCCTTCAGGTTTTGTTTCTATCAAGGGGCATTAGTTTGTTTTTAACTGCAAGGGTTTATGCAACATTTTAAAATCGAGTCTGTACATTTTTTTCAGTAGAAAAAACAACTAGTTTATATTTAGTACCAACACAATAGCTTTTGAGTTTCTTCAGAAAATTCTGCACATTTGATTTTGAGTTTCTACAAATAATACATCAAAATTTACTTTAGAGTTCTTTCCCTAGTATTTTACATACATAAAATTTTGTGTGTGAAGGAATATGAATATCTAAGTCACGATTGTGAAAAATATGTCTATTTTGTTATAGATTAGATTCTACATTTTCTCAAAAATCTCTGCAGAGAGACCATAATCCTGGTCTTCGAGGTGATAGTGCCGGTACCAATTTATTCGAGGTTGAATGGTGACCTTCTTATTTTTTTTGTTTTTCCTTGGTCCTTATAATCGGAATTTCAATTCTGTTTCTCAAAAAAATAATATGACCTTTCATTGGTCTCTTCATAGTGTGATTGGAGATTGGAAATATAACAAAAAGTGTCCTTCCCGAATCATCATTTCAGAAACCCGCATAAACGTAAGTTTAGAAAAATATTATCGTAACATCTCATAATGCATTTCACCATATCTCCTGGATAGTCCCTTCTTTGATAGACGATATGCCTCTGTATTATCTTCTCTATAGATGTGGGAGAAGGTTATAGTTGAGAACTTGCTTCACAAAACCTTAATTCTTTCCATCCATCCATCAAGTTGGCTAGGATTCAGATAGGTGCCTTTGTTGAAATGTTCAATAAGGATTTGTGAATCCCCAAATATAGAAAGCGTGTCAAGATAGAGGTGTTGAGCAAACCACAACAATCCCCAAAGTGATAGATTCTCTGCCCTCATATTGGTGCCTTGTCAACCAGACCAATGGATTTTGTAGTGACATGATTGGGAGAGCATCAACCACGCACCGCAAACACATATATAATTTTGTGCTACCCCATCGAAAAAACCTGCAGGGTAGTGAATTTCATGTGGTCGAGTTCTCTTGGAAAGATCCATGGGAGTTTTCTGTTTGACCTTCAGGTTTCCAAAAATATGAATTACCTGATTATCGACCTTTTCCAAAGTACTTGGATGATATTCAAAGAGCCACCTATTCCTTCTACACCACAAGCACCAATGTTAGATGGTGGGAATGATCCTGAAGGATTTCCCGTGTCCCAACCACCATACATAACATTGCTCTGCACTATTGTATGAGGAGAACTTAATGTGTAGTTGACTACAAATTGACTGGAAGACCTTCCTAGCAAAAAGACAATCATTAAAAATATCTGTATTGTCTTCAGAAGCTCTCATACAAAGTCAACATATCCCTGGCCCATGCATGTCCCTTCTTTGTAAATTTTTCTAGGTGAGGTTCTTATCTTTTCATACCAACCAATAGAAAATAATCATTTTTTATTGAAATTTAAGTTTCCATAGTTCCTTGAACCAACATGCCTGCTCCAAACCCACCATAATTTTAATCATGCCTCTATAATTTTCTTGGATCACTATTTGGCCTTTATTTAGTGGTCCTCCCCAGTTGACCCGATCCCCTCTTCTAGTTTTGATTAAACCCATACTTGTTAAACTCTCACAATAGTTGTTCCACTCTTCTTTTAAAGAGTCTGTTAACCCCAACTACCTTGTTGTGTGCCGTTTTGGTATTCCCTCCTGCCATTCCAGAATTTGTCTCATAAATAAGATTCCTTTCCAATGAAGAAACGAGATTAGCTCCCTGTTCTATGGATAACCCCCAAGTCCAAGATGTCCAATGAGGATAAGTCCTCCATTTCCAAAGTTCCACCTTAGTTTCTCTTTAAATTGTGGCCATATTTTGATGAAACCAGACCAAATAGGTGACCCCTTCTGCTCTTGTAAGTTGTCCTCCAAGTATAAGTCCTCCACCAACTTATTTTTGAAATATTTAAAGTCCATTATATTAATCCACAACCCTGGGGTGTGAATGCTTCTCCACAGTGACTTCATCAAGAGGGCCTTTCTGAAAATTACCAAATCTATAACCCCCCAACCCATTAATTATTTAGGCCTAGTGATCAGGCCTAGTGATCAGTTCCCATTTGGCCAAGTGATAAGGGCCTTTTCCCAGGCCGCAATTCCATATAATGTCCTCCATAATGCTACTAATGTTGTTGATTTCCTCATCAGTATGTTGTATAAGTGTGCCCAATAAACTGTGAACTGCTGAAGCACCACCTAGGTAAGGAACAACCTCCCTCCTTTAGACAACCATTTACATGACCAAGCCTTTATTCCTTTTTGATATTGCTCCAATAACCATGACCAATCAGATGCAAAGTATCTCGAGGCTTTCAAATGGAACCCAAGGTAAGTAATCCCTTCATCTAAATGGGATAATCAGAAGTTGAACAGGTTTCCAATATAATCAAGTAAATTTCTGGAGCCTTCCGAATGGTAGATGTAGGATTTACCACTATTAGCCTCCATACCCTACGCAATGCAAAAATTCCTGAAAATTTTACTTAAGACCCACCAACAACTTTTGATCAATAGCCCAAATACAAGGACACCATCAACAAAAAAATTGTGAGAGATATCCCTCTGGCTGGTAATTCTTATGCCTCATAAGTCTCCCGATTCCACTACATGCTTTATGTTTAGGCTGAATGCATCCATCACAAGTATGAAAAGAAGGGAAGATAGTGCACAACCCTGCCTGAGGCCCCTCCCAGGATGGAAGAAATTTGATGACGATCCATTGATTATGACAGCCATGGTTGATGAACTGACGTAGCCCATAATCAAATCAATCGAATCACTGACCATTCTAATATTATGGAGTATTAGTTTAAGGAAATCCCAATCCACTCTATTATAGGCTTTACTCAAGTCTACTTTCATCACTCCAGCTTCGATTTTCTGTGATTTGATTGAATGCATGATCTCCTGGGTAATTGCTATCGCGTCATGAATGATTCTGCCCGATAAGAATATCGACTTTTCAGGAGTGATAAAGCACGATAGGACCTTTTTCAACCTCTCCGCCATTAGTTTCAAGACAATTTTATACAGGGTGTTGCATAAAGAGATCGTTTAGTAATCTTCGAAATTCCAAGAATTATTTTCTTTGGAATTAGGGCCAAAAAGGTTGAATTAATTCCTCTGAGGAACCTACCTATCTTTCTGACTTCCTCAACCATTTCCATGATGTCCTGTATGAAAATTTCTGAAAAGTGGATCAAAAAAATCCAGGGTCCAGCCATTTGGACCCGAAATTTTGTCAGCTGGAAATGACTTCAATACATATTCTACTTCTTCTTTACATACTGGTCTCTGAAATCTTTTATTTTCTTCATCTCCAAACATTTAGGTAAATCCTCTAGTTCTTGTAGTTGTTCTGCATAAACTACTTCCTCCCTTCACTTATAGAGCCCTTCATATAATTTCACTACTTTCGCTTGTATTTTCCACGTGGAATGGACAATGGAACCATTTGCCTCAATCTGCCATATCGTATACATTTTTTTCTTCCATTAGCGAAATTATGGAAGAATTTGGTATTGTTGTCACCTTCCATTAACCACGTAGCTCGAATTTTGAGTCTCTAGGATTGTCATTGTATCAGCAAGATCGTCCTTCTCTCTGATTCAAGTAGTTTTAGTCGTGACTGAGACTGGTCACCCTCCTCGATGTTTTTAAGTATATTCGATGTCTCTCTAGTTATTAGTTTAAATTCCATAAGTATTTTGTATTTCTGAACCTTTTCCCATTTTCTCACCCTATCCTTCAAACTTCGTAGAGATTTTTATAAATATTCCATCTCCCACGATCCCTCCTCCCTGTGATCAACTTTTAATGATTCCTTACCAGTAAATTGAATGAATTATTTTTTAACCAAACCTGGTTAAATTTGAAAGGATGCCCCCCTTTTGAATTCTAAAATTTCCATTCAACTGATATCGGGTGATGATAAGAGATTACAACATTCTTGGACTATACCTTAAGGTTCCCCATCTGTGATAGGAGAGTTGCTTTAACTAATACTCTGTCGAGTCTCTTCCTAATGAACTCCTCTCCCGAGTGCCCATTAAACCAGGTTGGGCCTTCTCTCTCTAGGGATAAATCAGCCAAGTTTGAGTGATCTATAAGAGTGCACATGAAATTATCCAATGGATCCTTCCTACCCCGCATGCCCCATATATCTCTCCCTGAGAGTGCAGTTGAAGTCGCCTGCGATGATGGAGTAGTCGAGTAATAAAAAACCTAATTCCTCCATCCTCCTCCAAAACCAGAGTCTGTCTCGATATGGAGCATAAATATTAATAATATGCAACCTACAAATAAAACCCATGATGAATCCAGTCATGATAATTCCCCTAAAGAAGCTGAAGGCCTTCATGTATGCCTAACAAGGATCCCATAAAAATTCCAAGCCACCTGATCGACCCACAACAACTGTGGCCACCAGATGGCATTCTAGAAACAAGGAATGATAGAAAGTGTGGATTATATCAGCCAAGGTCATCAATTCTTGCAAGAAGATCATACTAGGGTTCAATGAAGAAAAAAAAGTTTCACAGAGAAACAAGCTTGTCTCTACCCCCCACCCCCCTAATGTTCAGAGAGTATAATTTCATGACATACCATTTGTGGAGGGGGCCAGTGCCCTATGGAACTGATCAAGGGCAAGGGTGATGGGAACATCTCAGAAGTTACCAGGTGGGAGGTATGGATTTAACACAACAGAGGTATTACGCTTGCCTATGGGCCTGCCTTTTCCTTTTCAAATTGTGACATTCAATTTTGAAGAGGGACTGAGTTCAATGACAGGGGACGTCGAGAGACTGGTGTCAATTGGCAGAGGAACCATTTGAGCATTCGATGTTTGAATAATGAACTCAAGTTCACTTCACATCGAATTGTGGGGGGAGAGGTGCTTGACACATCCTGGATCAGAAGGCAAGACTTGAGTAGGAGATTCTGAAATAATAGGTAGCATGGGACCCAATGGGGAGACAACCTAGGGAGGGGGAGAAAGCAGATGACTGGAAAAGGCTGGAATGATGAGAGGAGTTAAACCCTCTCTCAAAGATATATCCACAGATCTGTCCATATATCACGATAACAGAGTCCCATCCGACACTAATTGGGCATCATCAAGACCCCCCGCGACATCCCTACCACCAGACACCATAGTTCTTCCAATTTCAGAATTAAAATCGAAGCTGGGGGAGAGGTAAACATGATAAGACTTACCTGATATAATAGAATACCCTTACAAGTGGACCTTTCCTTGGCATGAGTCCTGCAAAGCCTATCCCCTAGATGACTGGATTCTTGCAGGATTTTTGATGTGCTCCTTGTAGCTTTGGCAGTGTCGCATTAGGTGGCATGTTCCATGGCATATATGACACCTAAAAGAAGTCTTCTAGTAGCCCAAATTATGACGATGGACAACTCCTTCCCATTACAGATCAACCTCTGCTGGAAGTCCCCCCAAGGACGACTCTTCTACTAAAATCTAGGCCACTCTTTTATCATAATCCCCAGTGAATTTCGGTTCGACAAATCGACAAGACCCGATACTATCTCCAATCACAGTCAAGACATGAGATGTCCAAAATTCCAAAGGGAGGTCGGACATCTTCACCCATATGATATGGTTCTGCGACACGTTTTGAATTAGATGGAAACCAACGTGCCAATGATGGAGAGCCAGGAAGCACCGACCATTTACCCACGCCCTTCTATAAACCTCCCCAACGTCTTCAAATTTAATGAGATGAAAATAATACCATCCCCCTGCAGCTTACTCACCTTAGGCCGATACCGTAAGAGCTTTTTCCAGGCCTCCATCAGCCATGGGAGGAAATCCACCTTACAAAACTTCTCAAAATTCCACCTTCCCACCAAGGCACGGTCCAACAAACTTTCTGCGCGGTCCCACATCACATCCTGATTGAAGCTTAATAGCCTGCAACCCTACTTCGGTTTGAAGGGCTTATCTGTTTGTTACACAAACTTTTGTCACCGTCCCTGCAATCCCCCATCGTGCACATTGGAGGGCTTTTTTCCGTGACCTATGAGCAGTGACATAAAATGAAACCACTTTCATGGCATCCCCCTTGACAAGGAAAATCATTCCTCTGAAGAAATTTTCCCTTGTAAAACCCTAAAAACTTATCTTTTTTCCTTGGCGCGACTAGCCAGTTCAGTGCTCGCATCAATGGGGAAAATCCACCATAAAGGGCGCACCAACTGGCGCTCTGTCCTAGTGTCTCACTCGCGCCAAGCTTAATAAGGATTGTTTTCTTAAAATAAATGGCGAAAGTTTGATTCCAACATACTCTTGAACGAGTCTCTAAAATGAGTTGTGAGGTTTGGCTCCGGATCTCCATGTATGGGAGGTGGTTTTCCACCTATCATGGAAGCTTCCTTAGAGATAGGGCCAATCCCATAATTGTAGGGATCCCAAATCCTCTTCCACCATCTATATAAGCTTGCCTTTTACCTTAGCAAGCTTGTAGAAGATCTGAACTTGTAGCAAGGAGACTATCGCCAAACAGCCTTTGAGAGCCAAGCCAAAGAGAGAGAGCTTTGTCCCATTTCCGATAGGCTTTGTTGAGACGTGCTCCGCTGTCAGCCCCGCCGAAGGAAGATCAAGCGTCAGAGCTTTGGGTTGTATCTTTCCTTTGTTATTTTAATGATAAGAAACTTTGATTATGGTTTCATTCATGTGTCTATTTCTTGATACAAAGAATTACATCCTCTCTGACTGATGTATGGTTAACAGATTTAGTTTTACACTGTGTATCGTTGTATCCTTTGCATGTGTGCAGGTGTTCGGATGCGTCAAGCGGAAGAATCGTAATCTGCCAAGCGAGGAACAGGAAGCATCATCCTTTCTTCAACGACCATTGCGTAGGACCTGAGGTAGGTAATTTGTTATGTTTTTTTCGTTTTGTAACTAGAGACCTCCGTCACTATGTGACCTGATTGTTGCTAGACCCGATCTGGGCTAGTAGGGATCGCCTTTGTCCGCAGAGGAAATTTAACTCTCCAAAAAATTGGAAACTCCAATGGGGAGTTAATTGGAGTTAGTCTTGTCTCTTTTGGTTGTTTTTGGTTTGTGTTTGATTGATTTTCTCTTCTGGTTTGCCTCCTTTCGGTGTAAAACCCCTGTTCAGCCCCCACAAGACCTGATCTACTCTCTGTTTGCTCTTTTTCATTCATTTCCTTAGTAAACTCGATTGGCGCGGTTTATAGCCTGCTAGTCGTGCCAACTGACGCTTGTTTCTAGTTAAGCCCCTGCGCCAACCCTGTTTTGGCACAAGATACAGCCAAACAGTCGCGCCAACCCTGTTTGGTGTTAGGGTTTACTTGTTTTTGAGCCCTCCGAGTCTGATTTTTGGTTCTGGTGTTATTTTTCCGACTGTCTAAGTCCCTTGAAGTCCTTTTTGACTGTGTTCGACCTCTATCCTCCAGTTTTTTTCCCTCTACCATCAGTTTTGCATTCTAGCCCTAGGGCTTCTAGGTGCTATAGTGCGCTGAGCCTCCAGTGGGAGTTTTTGGTTCTCGTTTTTCCAGTCAACTTCGCTTTCACTTCCTTGCATTCATTTTGTTGGATTCCATTGTATCATTACGTTAATTAAGTGATTTCTCTCTTCTTCATTTAAGTTTCGCTTTGTCTCATTTTGAGCCTAGATTACATGGTTTATATGAGTCTTTTTGAGATTCTTCTTTGATTTGAGGGATTTCTCCATCAGTTTGAGTTCTAATTGTGTGTTTTGCATTGAGTGAACTTGCTTGTTTCTACTCTTTCTCTATCATTTCTCAAATTGCTCTCTTAATCAGTTTTCCATTTCGTTTGGTGCATTTTCTCTAAAACATTGAAAAATACAAAAACAAATCTCTTTCCTCTTGATTAGTGTTGAGTCCCAAACTTGCATCTTTCCTATACACCTTTCTAGACTTTTTCCATTTACCTGGACCTCCTAAGTCATCAACATCATTGCATATTAATCATAAAAGAGCATTTAAAGTGGTTTTTAACTATGTTTTGTGTTTGCTGTTTGAATTAGATTTTTGCTCATTGAGCTGCAGAATCTTGTCACTTTCCGCAGCTGCTTCAACTTTCCGCGGCCATTTTGTTAAAGTCTATATTGTAGGTGTCTTCAGGCAAATCAAGCCACATGGGCAAGTTGGAAATGACATGGATATGGACCGAGTCCTATTGGCTCAGTCGAATTCACCAAAGAAGGCCGTGGTCAAAGGTAGTCAAGCAGTGGTCAACCTAAGAGTCCTACGGTGACAGAACTCCGTTTTTCACCACGTGAAGACTTGCGTGGCCATTCCTAAATCTCAAGGGACATATCAACACCTATGAACTGCTCCATAAGCCGAATCCAACGGCCACCCTCCATAGATTTAATCTTCACGACAGCCATAATGCTAAATTTCTGGACATGGTTGTTCACGTGTCTTTTATCAGCGCAGATTGTAGGAAAGTAGTTATGTCATCCTCTGTTATAAATAATGCGTTCTCATACGCATAGTAGCTAGATTCTGTAATGTAATTTTGCTGTAAAGAAAGCCCACTGTGCCGTGACATTATTTCCTTGTTATGACTGCGTTTTGAATACATGAGAAGACTCTGTTCATAAGCATAATTCGTGGTTGATAGCTGTTGCCCGAGGATTGTGCAGAGGGCCCCTGCACACGTCGAGGTTTTGTTTATTGCTGTATAGTTTCATGCTTTATTTCCTTACGTTCATTATGCCATAGTTATTCATGTGTATATATTACATCTCTTATGGTATTAACGTTTTATTTCTGTCCATAATTTTTCATGCTTTATACTGCTATTAACTGATCAGTGTCTTTGTTCCAGATTACAGTAGGCAGCCCGGGCCTTTGCACATAGTTTTACAATGACTAATGACATGGAATCAGTCTTGTCCTTCTGCTGATTTATTTTTCTTAGCTTTTAATTCTAGCACTATTTTATTTATTTCAATTTTGTACATTTGCTTTATTAGTTAGATTAGATATTAAATTACTCATGTCATTATCAGTTACCTCTGAAAGCCATAGCGAGACTAATGGTGAGGGATTGATGTATGAGTGTGTAGTTTGATAGTAGTTTATTTTTCTGCAAGTTAGATATTAAATTGCTCATGTCATTATCAGTTACCTCCGAAAGCCATAGCGAGACTAATGGTGAGGGATTGAAGTATGAGTGTGTAATTTGATATTAGTTTATTTTTCTGCAAATTAGATATCAGATTGCTCAAGTTGTTTATGATTACCTCCGAAAACCATAGCGAAACTAATGGTGAGGGGTCAGAATATGAGTTGATGTGATTTGATTTTAGCTTTACTTTGCTTGCAATTCTTGGATTTCTTTGAGCACAGTTTCTTTTGTATTTAGATAGCAGCAAGGGTAATGGGTTTCATGATCAATAGTTCATTGTTTGTTTGACTAGTATAGTGGCACATTTTCATTTTCTTTTAGGAATTAATTTTGTCATTACATGTTTTAAAACCCTTTTGAAGTTTGAAGTTTGGGAAATCATTATAAAGGACATCATTGCCTTGAACATTTATATCCATACTTGTCTTTTAGAATTTCCATCTCACATTAGGAAATCAACCAAGATAAAAACCCCCAAGATAAATAAAAAAAAAAACCCAAAAACGACAAAAAGTAAGAGATAGGTTATCTTGCACATATAGTGCGCCACACTTCGTCAGCTTACGAATCCCGGATTGAAAAATTAATGTAGAAATTTAGGACACACTAAATTGACCAAACATTTTGGCGCCGTTTCCGGGGAAGTGTAACTAGGTAGCCAATTTCTTAAAAAAAAAAAAAACAATAAAAAGAAGGGAAAAATTGATAACTTCTTGAAGTATGCTCTTTTCTTGCACCTAGTGTGATATGGAGGATCAGAAAAGAGAGTTATTGGTTCAATAATTTCTTAAGTATGCTCTCTTCTTGCACCTAGTGTGACCTGGAAGATCAGAAAGAGAATTATTAGCCCACCTTAAAAAAAAATATGACATGCATAGAGCAAGAGATTCTAGGGGAAGGTTTATAGCTAGAGCCAAGAGTTCGATTTTCACAACTCCATATTTTCAAAATCAACAAGCTCCACAACTTCCAAACCCAAATCTACAACTTCCATTGCCATTTCCACAACAAAAACCTTCTCAACAAAATCCAAATCCTCAACTCATGCTTCCATTCCAACAAAAGACAAATCAACTTCCAGCTCAGCCATTGCCAAATCCTAACAATAAAAATCCTCATAATACTTACATGATAGAAGGACAACAATTTCCTACCTATATTATTGTTCCTCTCAATGATGTACAACTCAGGTCTAGTAGAGTTTTAGAAAAACCTTCTATAGATGTCCAAGAGCAAGATACCTCTAAGGAGGACTCTCTTAAAGTCAATAAGGGTTCTGAGGAAGCATCTCTTCAAAACTCAAACATTAAAAAAGAGAAAGAAAAGTTAACCCCCACAACTCCTATAGTTGAGCAACCTGCATCTTCATCCACACCTCCTTTCCCTGAAAGATTACAAATTGATAAAGGGTGGAAAAACAAATCTTGTTGCCTAACTATGATTTTCTAGATGAATTAAAGAATGTTTGTATCAAGATTCCCTTGCTACAAGCCATTAGAGAGATTCCTATTCTAGCAAAAACAATAAAGGAGTTGAGTCTCAAAAGATCAGGAAGGAAACCAAGAGATACAAGAAGAATCCACCTGGTAGGAAAAATTGCAGATATCATGATGTGAAAAATTACCATGCAGAAGTATGTAGATCCAGGTAGTCCAATTGTCAAGAAACATATAAATGGGATAGAAATTCCAAACACATTGATTGACTTAGGGGCTACTATCAACATTATGAGTAGACAGATTATGGAACAGCTAAAACTTCCTAATCTTCTTTTTACACCTACTTTACTGCAACTTGCAGATCGATCAATTATCAAACCGGATGGTGTATTAGAAGATATTTCAGTCTCCTTAGATTCTTGGGAATATCCAGTAGATTTTATGATTTTGACTCCCAAGAGTAATCTAGGAGGGCACCCACTTATTTTAGGAAGACCTTGGCTAGCCATAGCTGATGCTTTTATTAGTTGTAGATCTGGGGACATGTACATTTCTAATGGTAATTCGACAAAGAAATTCAATTTGTATCCTCCAGCAAGAGCAATCACAGAAGTAGGAGATAATGAATGGGTCGATGATGAGGACATTATACAACCTGTCTTTACCATTTCTGAAATCGGTGAGGATAGTCAAATTCTGAACACATTAGAAAATTTTGAGACATCTTCAGAATATGACCCCACACAATTTCAGTTGGAATCTGACATTGAATATTTATCATCAAGACAAATGTCTCTTTACTCTATGGAAGAGTTCGGTAGTTCTACCATTGAGATTTTTCCGGGAAAAACATTGAATATCAACAAAAATTTGAAAAAGTCACAACAGGAAGAACTAACCAAAATCTTGCAAAAACATTCTACTGCATTTGCATGGGAGTATACTGATATGAAAGGTATTGATCCTAAGACTTGCATCCATCATATATATATTGAGGAAAACAGTAGACCAATCAGACAACCTCAGAGAAGGATGAATCCAAATCTTAGGGAGATAGTGAAAGAAGAGCTCCAAAAACTACTCAATGTAAACTTCATTTATCCAATTTCGGATAGCCGATGGGTTTCTCCTTTGGTTATAGTACCTAAAAAGAATGGTAAATGGAGGGTATGCATTGATTACAGGGAATTGAACAAAGAAACTTTGAAGGATCACTTTCCTTTGCCCTTTATCGATCAGGTATTAGATACATTAGCAGGCAAAAAGTACTTTTCATTTTTGGATGGTTTTAGTGGCTATAATCAAATTCGGGTAGCACCTGAAGATCAAGATAAGACCACATTTACCTGTCCATGGGGGACTTTTGCCTATCGAGTGCTTCCTTTTGGGTTATGTAATGCACCCGCAACATTCCAAAGAGCAGTACTAGGAATTTTTTCTGATCTAATCCATGATTGTGTAGAGGTTTATATGGATGATTTTACGGTTTATGGTAATTCATTTGAAGAGGCATTAGAAAATTTGGAAAAAGTTCTTATAAGATGTAAAGAAACAAACCTTTCATTAAGCCATGAAAAATGCTTTATGATGTTTACTGAAGGGATTGTTTTAGGACATCATATTTCAGGAGATGGGATTAAGGTTGATAGATCAAAAGTTGAAGTCATCTCCAAGTTGCTTATTCCAAATTGTCAAAGAGATGTTAGAAGTTTTCTAGGATTTACTGGATACTATAGAATATTTATAGAAAAATTCACTAAAATAGCATCTCCACTCTTCAAACTGCTTACAAAATAATGTGAATTCAAATGGGATCCTGATTGTCAATCAGCCTTTGAAACTTTGAAAACAAGAATATCTGAAGCACCTATCTTGAGAGGACCAAATTGGAAACTCCCTTTCCATATTTCTACAGATGCTTCAGATACAACTCTAGGAGTTGTGTTGGGTCAAAAGGATTTAGTCCCTTATGCCATTTACTATACCAGTAAAAATTTGACTCCCACTGAGTTGAACTATACTGTAACTGAAAAAGAGTTTTTAGCTGTTGTTCATGAAATCAATAAGTTTAGACATTATATAACAGGCTATGAAAATTTTATTCATACTGATCATTCTGCAATTAGATATCTAATGAACAAACCTGTTACTAATGGCAGAGTGACAAGATGGCTCCTACTTTTGCAGGAATTCAATATTACTGTGTTGGATAGACCATGGAAACAAAATACAGTAGCTGATTTCTTGTCTAGGATTCAGAATACTAAAGAAGATTCTCGTGTAGAGGATAAGTTTCCTGATGAATACTTGTTTGCAGTAATTACTAAGACACCTTGGTATGCAGATATTTCTAACTATTTGGTTACAGGGAAACTGCCTCCACATTTATTTCCAAGTGAAAGAAGAAAGATTATTCAGGAAAGTTCAAAATATTCATGGATTTCTAACGAATTGTTTAAAACAGGGCCAGATCTTGTGATCAGAAGATGTGTCAGGGAGGATGAAATACCTGATATCCTCAAGGCATGTCATGGTGAACCATGCGGCGGACACTTTGCTGACAAAAGGACAGCCTATACAATCCTCTCTTTAGGATATTGTTGGCCTTCCCTCTTCAAAGATGCAAAACAATATGTCAAAAGGTGTGACAGCTGCCAAAGAGTAGGGAAACCTACCCTTTCAAATGAAATGCCATTGCAACCACAGGTACTCATTGAACCCTTTGAAAAATGTGCTTTAGATTTCATTGGACCTATTAATCCACCATCTAAGAAAAAGAAGTATATATTGGTTTGTACTGATTATGTTACTAAATGGGTGGAAGCCAAAGCATTAGTGTCTGCTACTGAAAATTCAGTTGTTAATTTTCTTTATGAGGATATTTTTACTCGCTTTGGTGTTCCAAGAGAAATTGTGACAGATCAGGGAAGCCAAATCACATCCAACCTGGTGGAGAAGCTGATGGAAGAATACAAAATCAAGCACAGAAGATATACTCCTTACCATCCGCAAGAAAATGGTCAAGTGGAGTCTACAAACAAAGTTCTCGAAAGTATCATCACCAAAACTGTTCATCTACACAGAAGAGATTGGGCGGAAAGGCTTCCTGAAGCCTTGTGGGCCTACAGAACTACATGGAGAAATACAACAGGACATTCTCCCTATGAACTTGTTTATGGGAAAGAAGTCCTGCTCCCCATTAAGTTCCAAGTCAAAACCTTCAAGATGGCAGTTCAGTTGGGGATGGATCTATCAGAAGCCCAAAAGCATAGAATGGAGCAGTTGAATGAGCTAGATGAGATCAGACAAGAGGCAATTCTAAGAAATGATCTAGTTCAATATAAAAGAGCTAAATGGCATGACAAATACATCAAAGAGAAGAAGTTTCAAGAAGGAGATTGGGCATTGCTATTTGATTCCAAGTTTAAAGATTTTAAAGGAAAATTTCAGACTCATTAGCTTGGGCCATATGAGATTGAAAAGATCTTTAGCAATGGAGCGGTAAGAATCAAGACCATTGATGAATCTCAAACTCCTCTTATTGTGAATGGCCACAGATTAAAGATCTATCATAAGCCACTCTCAAAAGAGGAATTTGTAAAAATGTTTCAAGATAATTCTGCAATAAGGCTGGTGAAGAAGAATCCTTCTTCTCCACCAGCCTAGCCTTTGTTCTTTTCAGTTTCAAAAAAAAAAAATAAAAAAATAAAAAAAATGTATAAGCCTGAAAACCAATCACTGATTGGCAGTCTTATACAGAAAATGTAGGGTGAAAATCAGGAACACCTGACACCCTATATTTTCCAAAAAAATTCTCTCTCTCTCCCATTTCACAAGTTTTATGACAACCCACTCCATTTCATTCCACTTATTCCACTTCATTCCACTCCACTTCATTTCATTTCACTCCATTTCATCTATTTCATTTCATTTCACCAATAAAATTTTTCTTTCATGACCATTTTCATTCAGTCAGTTATCATCTATCCATCTCCATTCACCCAAATAATTGCTGTGTCAGTTTCCGCAGCTGACACCAGTTTCCGTAGCCAGAAGCAGTTTCTGCAGCCACCACTCTGTTTTTCAAAAATTTACAGTCAGATGTTAGTTCAACAATCATGAAATCAAATGCAGGTATGAGGACATATTATGAAGACATGAGGCATTCAAAAGCATCAACGAGGATCAACTGATTGAAGACTAATGAAAAATGGCAAGAATTCCAAGGTATGAGTAGAAATTTATTTCAAATGGCATTCAAGCAAATTTTTACATAGTTATAAACCATAGCTCCATTATATGCAATGATTGCGTTGATAACTCCATAACCGTTCCACGATCTCTATACGATTCCCCCACAATCCTTGCATTCATTTTTAAATAGCCTCATAATGAAGCCTCCGGTATTCACTCGTGTTCGGCTATACTTTGATACTCCACCTGTAATTATGGAACGTGGTTGATTTGACTACGACTTCTCTCAGGCGCACAAAATCCGCAGCCGTTTCATAAACGTGCTTGCGTCTACTCTGCAGCCACCCAATTTTAAATACTGCCGGATGCACTTTACTCCCCCTACTGTTCTATTGACCTCACGGCTGCATTTCCACCGTGTTCACATAAGCCTTCACCCCATTTTGTTCTCTGTTCCGTTTCATTCCGTGTACCTATTCTCTGATATCCGCTCACAGTCACTGGTCTCCTTCATAAACTCTGTTCATTTCCACTAATTCAGCCGTCTTACCTCCGCTAAACCCTCCTCACGCAGATGATTTTTAAAGAACAGAAGGAAGGATGGGTCGGTTGTTGAGGGCAGAACCAGAGGGACCCAAATTTATGGAAGGATACCCGCAAGTCAAAGACATATTGAAAAAGGAAAAATGGCTTCGGTTTATTCAAAAGTTTAAAGGCTACAATAAGGAGGTAACAAAAGCTTTTGCGAGGTCTTTCAACGGTCTGGAGGTGGAAATTGGGGACCTCAAATTTACAGTGACTGAGGCATCCATAGTAGCTGCTATAGAACTCCCTCAAGAAGGTGAACGCTGGTTCAAGAACAAGAGCATTGGTGAGGAAGCCTGGAGAGTGATCCTACGTAACCCAGGTATGGATGTCACCATTTTCAAAAAGGGAATTCCTGTCCATGCTTTAAAAGAAGAGTGGGCCAGTTTACTGTTGGTTATTCAAAATTTTATCACTTGTGAGGGACGTTTTGGATCAATGTACATGTATCATACCCGACTGTTGATGAATTTCCTAGACAACCAGACCCTCAATCTACCATACTTTTTACTAAACAGTTTGAAAAATATGTCTGTAACCGTCCAAAAGCATCTGGGGGACGTAGAACCACATTTGTATCACCATGGTCTCGTGAAAATCTTGATAGAAAAACAATTAAAAGAGAAAAAGGACACCTGGGAGCAGTTTTTAATTAGAAATTTCTTTGAAGAACCCCAAGAAACCCCTGAAGGCAGTACATCAAAAAGAAGTAGAAGAAAGAAAACAGATGATAAAACTCAAAGCACTCCTACTAACACGGTTGAAAGAACTAGTAGAGAAGAAAGACTGTCTAAAAGGAGGAAGGAAAAGACTGAGGGTAAAAAGCCAACAAAATCAAAAGAGAAAAGAAGCATTGAGGCTGTGCATCAAACCCCTTCCTCAGAAGAAGACCATCAAGTATTTTCTGAGAGACTAGTTCACCTTTAGGAACAGTCAGCTATGGCCAAAAAGAAAGGAAAAGGAAAACAGAAGGAAAAAGACAGTAGTCCACAGCATGTAAGAAGAAGCACCGGGCTTAAAGGAAAGTGGAGGAAATCACAAACAAAAGGACCCCATTTTATTGATTTGGGAGGAGAAACACCTGAAAAAACTCCAGCTGGTCGTAGTCCACCTCATTCTCAGCCAAACGTTGAAACTAGTCCTCAAGATGTTGACATGAGTCCTTTTCGGCCAGATTTTGAAGTCAATTCTCCTCCACAGCATTTTGGGGACAGCCCAAGGAAAACGACACCCGAGATAGATCCAAAGCAGCAAGAGGTGTATGATTACATAGGATCCTTAGAAAGAACAGCCACGGGTCCCAGCACTTCATCCACTCAGCCTCACACAGCACAAGAAGCTCTAGTCCAATCGTTAAAACAAGAAGTATTTGAGTTGGAGGTTTTAAATAGACATATTAAAAATGAAAATGAAGCATTAAAGGAGAAAATCAGATTGGACAAGATCATTCATGACAACACTATGCTACATCTGGGACTGTGGCACAAAAAGAACAGGAAATTGAAGAAGAAATGCAAGAAGATAAGTAGAGCACTGATTAATCTCAAATTTAGATGCTTGATGAAGAAGCCCAGGATGTTAGCAGCACCAAGAAAGAGGAGAAGAGGACTAGATGTACTGACAGAGGTATCGGGGCATATGAATTGAAGGAGGATGATCAAAATTTTGGTTGCATGGGGACATGCAACACCTTCACAGTGGGGGTATGTTGAGTCCCAAACTTGCATCTTTCCTATACACCTTTCTAGACTTTTTCCATTTACTTGGACCTCCTAAGTCATCAACATCATTGCATATTAATCATAAAAGAGCATTTAAAGTGGTTTTTAACTATGTTTTGTGTCTGCTGTTTGAATTAGATTTTTTCTCATTGAGCTGCGGAATCTTGTCACTTTCCGCAGCTGCTTCAACTTTCCGCAGCCATTTTGTTAAAGTCTATATTGCAGGTGTCTTCAGGAAAATCAAGCCACATGGGAAAGTTGGAAATGACATGGATATGGACCGAGTCCTATTGGCTCAGTCGAATTCACCAAAGAAGGCTGTGGTCAAAGGTAGTCAAGCGGTGGTCAACCTAAGAGTCCTACGGTGACAGAACTATGTTTTTCACGACGTGAAGACTTGCGTGGCCGTTCCTAAATCTCAGGGGACATATCAACACCTGTGAACTGCTCCATAAGCCAAATCCAACGGCCACCCTCCATAGATTTAATCTTCACGGCAACCATAATGATAGATTTCTAGACATGGTTGTTCACGTGTCTTTTATCAGTGCAGATTGTAGGAAAGTAGTTATATCATCCTCTGTTATAAATAATGCGTTCTCATACGCATAGTAGCTAGCTTCTGTAATGTAATTTTGCTGAAAAGAAAGCCCACTATGTCGTGACATTATTTCCTTGTTATGACTGCGTTTTGAATACATGAGAAGACTCTGTTCATAAGCATAATTCGTGGTTGATAGTTGTTGCCTGAGGATTGTGCAGAGGGCCCCTACACACGCCGAGGTTTTGTTTATTGTTGTATAGTTTCATGCTTTATTTCCTTACGTTCATTATGCCATAGTTATTCACGTGTATATATTACATCTCTTATGGTATTAACGTTTTATTTCTGTCCATAATTTTTCATGCTTTATACTGCTGTTAACCGATCAGTGTCTTTGTTCCAGATTACAGTAGGCAGCCCGGGCATTTGCACATAGTTTTACAATGACTAATGACATGGAATCAGTCTTGTCCTTTTGCTGATTTATTTTTCTTAGCTTTTAATTCCAGCACTGTTTTATTTATTTCAGTTTTGTACATTTGCTTTATTAGTTAGATTAGATATTAAATTACTCATGTCATTATCAGTTACCTCCGAAAGCCATAGTGAGACTAATGGTGAGGGATTGAAGTATGAGTGTGTAGTTTGATATTAGTTTATTTTTTTGCAAGTTAGATATTAAATTGCTCATGTCATTATCAGTTACCTCCGAAAGCCATAGCGAGACTAATGGTGAGGGATTGAAGTATGAGTGTGTAATTTGATATTAGTTTATTTTTCTGCAAATTAGATATCAGATTGCTCAATTTGTTTATGATTACCTCCGAAAGCCATAGCGAGACTAATGGTGAGGGGTCAGAATATGAGTTGATGTAATTTGATTTTAGCTTTTTTTTTTTTTCTGAAGTTGGACTAATTCTATTAAGCAGAATATGGTACATAAGAAAGTACAATCAAGAGAAACAAAGACACGGCCTACCGGAAATGATTTGAAATCAACATCGGTCACCGGAGAGAGAAAAAAGACAAGCGAGGAGCAGCAAGAAGAAACTAGAAAGCAGGAATGAATCGACTCCTACCCAGAATTGGTAGAGTTTTCCACACGAAATTTCTTCCCTTTCTTTTTGTTGAATTTAACCCAACCATCCTGTTGAGTATGTGCTGGGACGATTTGAAGACTGGAGTTCTCCAGAAGAGGGGCTTCCTTATCTGAATCTGAGGAGGCGGACTCATGGCTTCGCTTCTGAGTGACGGTGTTATCAGGGGGATGCTCGAGAACATCGGTGGACAAGTTTTCAGTCTGAGGAGCAAGATCTGAATCTGCGTCACTCCCATCATCAACAGAGCTTGGGGATGAAGAATCTGCAGCAGGCGGCGGGTAGCAGGGGGTCCATTTTTTGGAATTGGACTTTGCATGGTTTCCTTTAGTCTTCTTGTCTGCAAGAGTGGGGCAGGAGTTCTGCAGATGCCCTGCTTGGTGGCAGTGACGGCAGCGGAATGCAGTGTTCTCGTAGTCTAGGATATGAGTCCAAACAAAGTCGCCGGCCTTGATGATAAATTGATCCGGAAAGCCTTTGCTGATATCAACCTCCACGCATATTCTGGCATATGTGTAGAGGCTCTGAAGTGCCCTTTCAAAATCTACAGTGAGAAAGCGTCCCAAGGCATCGCCCATGCGCCTAAACACATCCAGATCCCAAAGATGGAGAGGTAGGTTGGGAAGCCTGATCCAGACAGGAGTTCTGGTGATGGTAGCTGTAGCAGGGTCGAAATCTGGGAACCATGGGGTTAAGAAGAGCCCAGCATTTCCAAAAAACCAGGGACCTTCCTGTAAGGCCTGCTCATAATGCTTGGAGTGATCGAACAATACTATGAAGAATCCTCGTGAGCAGTAATTGACCTGGCATTTGCTGGTCCAGTTTTCGTGGATCCAATCAAAGAGATCCTTTGTTCACGGCCAGAGTCCATTAAATCTGCAAATGATGGCTCTATATGCATATTTTTGAAGATCATCTGCAAAAACTGGCAAAGGGATCTCAATAGTAGGAACTTCATCCATTTTTTCAACCAGAAAAGGCTGGGGTTTGGGGGCTGCAGGGGGTTTGGGGTTCTGAGAAGATACAGCTTTTTTGTAAGAGAGGGGAGGGGCTGAAGAAGATTGTCCCACTGCCCCTCCTCTCAAACGGAGGGTGAACACTAAGGAATCATTTCTGATAATGTTGTAAGCAGAGAGGGGAAGAAGATCCTCAAGAGGTTTACCTTGGAAAAGAAGTCTCTGGAGAGTTGAAGGAATCCCAGTCCGTCGTTCCAGTTTGAGCTTCAGATTCTGTACCAAATCTGTAGAAGAAACCCAAAGCAAAAGAGTATTGCCAGAGAGCATCCGGAGTTGGATCTGAAAAGTGGCAGGGTGCTTTTTTATGGCAGAGTCGACGCAACAGCGAGGGGCGGATCTGCTTTTGCGTACATCTCCAAACCTCTGCAAAGAAAGTCTTTGAGGGTGGGAAGCTCCTGTAGACAAATGCTGGATCTGCATTAAGGCAGCGCTGTCATTAGAACCCATCTTTTTAATACATCTCTGAGAAAAAAGGGGGAAGGTTCGCAGGAGACCCAGTAACTCCTGGCCCAGCCGAGGTATGGAGGGGGAAGCGGGAAGGTATTTGCCAGCTAAAAACTCCACTACAGTCCACAGGTGCCGATCCAAGGGACGCATCTGCCAGAAGTTGCAAACAGAGGCGGAGACAGAGCTTATAATAAGGCCTACAGAAACTGCCTGTTCGAAGATTGCAGAAAGACTTCGGGGCTGAGAGACTCCTTTGAAAAAAATGGTGGCCTCCGCAGGCACCGGTGGATAGACTCCTTGGATCTTGGCAATAGAGGGGTCTGCACCGTCCTTGGGCTCAGCAAATAGCGTGCCCATTGAATGAGCTTCGACCTCCAGAGATGAGGCGCACAGTCCATGCGGAAGCGTCGCCAGGCAGAGGACTGTAACGAGAGTCTCCCCATTAAGCTGCCCCTTTGGAACAGCAGCGGGGCGTTGAGCAGGTTCAGAGGCCTGAATAGCAGAGTCGGCGGGGGCGGCAACAGAACGAGACAAAACCCTAGCCATCTCTCCGGTTAAATTTTTCCTTCTTGAATTGCAAAAATAACAATTATTCATATTAATGTCAATTTGATTTTAGCTTTACTTTGCTTGCAATTATTGGATTTCTTTGAGCACAGTTTCTTTTGTATTTAGACAGCCGCAAGGGTAATGAGTTTCATGATCAATAGTTCACTGTTTGTTTGACTAGTATAGTGGCACATTTTCATTTTCTTCTAGGAATTAATTTTGTCATTACATGTTTTAAAACCCTTTTGAAGTTTGAAGTTTGGGAAATAATTATAAAGGACATCATTGCCTTGAACATTTATATCCATACTTTTCTTTTAGAATTTCCATCTCACATTAGGAAACCAACGAAGATAAAAACCCCCAAGATAAATAATAAAAAAAACCCAAAAACGACAAAAAGTAAGAGATAGGTTATCTTGCACATATAGTGCGCCACACTTCGTCAGCTTACGAATCCCGGATTGACAAATTAATGTAGCAATTTAGGACACACTAAATTGACCAAACAATTAGTTAGTGAAAATTGAAACTTTTATGCATTATTAGTGTTATATAACTCTAGGGGAAATTTTTTTAGTTTCATTAGCGTGCATTAGAGACAGTAGTGGATGTTTTTTGATCATTTTGTTATTGTTTGAAAAGCTCTCAACCTTCTCGTAGTTAGCTCTTCATCAAACAAAGTGATATATTGTGGCATGTAGTGTGAATTTAGAGGATTTTGAGATACAACATTCGATAGGGCCTGAAATTGAAACATAATTTGAAGATCAAATCTAAAATTTATTCAATTTACCTTAAGGCAACATTGAAACATTAACGAAATATTTAGAGGTCTAGGCTAGTGATGTATTCCGACGTCGTTAATCCTAGTAGTTGTCGTTCTCCTCTTGGCTTTAGACAGCGCTAGTACAGACTTGTGCTCCCCATACCGTCACGTATATAAAGGGAGACCCCACTAGGTTGCTATCCTTTATGCGTAGGAAGCCGAGTCTGTCGCCTTATACTCGTGATACACCGGACACAGCATTCGGGTAGATTTCCTGCACATACGCCAAGTCCTTGGTTGATTTCTCTTTCATTTTTTAACCAAGGTGTATATGGCAGTTCATGGATATCTGGTACACCCATCTGCCTAGATTACCAGAGCAGTCATTTCAATCTTTTCTGACTCATTAAATTTGAAAAGATCATCATGCACTTGTCCTTTCATGCTTGTTTCCAAATTGAAAGAGATAGAGTCATATTTTACTCGTTTCTAGACTCTTAAAACATGAAACGGTAAAATTTTCCAGTTTCAATGTTGTAAAATTAATCACCTATGATCACACACCCTTTTAGAGATTGTTTTTCGGCCGTTTGATTGTTTGCCTTGGTTTGTGCCTATGTGTCTTTGTTTTGATCTCTTCCTCTTTTTTTTACTGTCATAGTGGCGAAACCCTTAGTTTCGTCTACTAGTATTCCTTACACAGACGATTCATCAGAGGTCTCTCAGTCCTCTGCTGAACTTCAGCAGCCTATTGTATCCGAGTTTCCCGATAGGGGACCGGTTATATATGAGTTTCTCTTTGGTGGACCAGTTGAATTCAATTGGCCCTTATCCAACGCTTGGTTTGGATTTGGAGTAGGGGAAAAATTCCCTCCTCTTACATTGGGATCACCTTTCTTGGCTGCCATTATACCTCCTAGTCCTCGCCGTCTTTTAGAAGATCTAGCAGCAGGTTCAGATATGGACTCACCCAGTCCTTCTCCTAGTGAGGAAATTCCTACATCTAGTGAAGATTACCAGGATTTTCCAGAAAACAACCCGAGTCTTCTGTCATGTCTTCAACTGGTCCTTCACTTCTAGCGGGATATAGGTCCTTAAGTCAGGTCATGGCCGCTGTGGCCTCTATGGGAATATCGACTCTGTCCATGAGGCCGGTTATTCCTTCATTAGGGATGTCGCCATCGACACCTCTCACGTCATATCCTTTCATCACATCGGTACTTGTTAGGCCTACTGTTTGCGTAGCTGCGTCTACGCCCGCTGTCACCACTCAGTCCACTAGGACCTCGTCAGTTCCTGAAGACATTTACATAGCTTCTGCTATTTCAGAGAATATTTCTCCTGAGGAGTATCGATTGTCTTTATAGCTGTTAAACTCCGAGGTTGGTCAATCCTCCCAAGATCCCAACCGTCCTTACTTTTCCCATTATGGACCAGATGGTACCCCGATTTATGTATTTCCATATCAATACGATGAGCAGGGTAACCCTCTTCATTTTCCTGCTCCTGAGGCTTATCAGTATGTTCACGGTTTTCTATCTACCCAGGCTAGGAAACATTCTAACCCACAAGGACAACCCTTCCAGGGTCAACCTTCAGGCCAGCTTGGTTATCTCTATGACCCGCAAGGACAACCCTTACAGGGACAACCTTGGAGCCAGCAGGGGTTGTTTTACGGTCCACAAGGGCAGTCCTACAACCCTCAAGGTCAACCTCTATAGCCTCACCCTCTAGTCCAACCAGGGAAACCTCAAGGACCCACAGGCCAACCGGGGTATCAACCCGGACCGTTGTATGGTCCTGGGAGGAAAATCCATCCTTCTAAACCTATGGTGCAACCCCAACAACCTCAGTTTCCCATTGGTCTGAATGTTGCACAGCCAGGGCCATCTTATGGTCATGTTACAGGTCAAACTAGTTATCAGGCACATCCTGGCCCTCTTTCACCATCAGGCCAACCTGCTTAGCCGGGGCAGCCTGGTGTCCTTCATTAGCCAGGTCAACCTGTTCAACCAGGACAACCTGTTCAGCCAGGCCAACCTGTTTAACTAGGGCAACCTGCCCAACCAGGTCAACCTGTTCAACTAGGACAACCTACACATCTAGTTAAACCTGCTCAACAACCGATCTATTCTATGCCGCAGCCAAATCTGCCTCTGCGCCCAACTTACCAGGCTTAGTAGGGTCCCACTTACCAGCAGCTAGCTCAACCCCAAGGCAGCTATTACCTTCAAGGTCAGTCTCGACCGATTTACAACCCGCCCCAAGGTTCTGGTTATTACCTTCAAAAACCAGGCTATACCTATACTCAACAGTCAAATCCATACACTTCTCAAATGGGGCCTACATATAATCAGGGTCAGTATCCTGGTTATCAACCCCCATGCACTAGTTATCAGCAACCGTATCAGCCCAATTATACGGCTTACACCCCCTATGGTTAGAATCCTCCAGGACAAAACCAATGGGGGAAAAATTTTCTCAACCAGGGTGGAGTATAGTTACAATTCCTTATCGGGGAGCTGGCATGTCGTTTAATCCTCAGTTACCTTTCCTCGCCACGTTGGAATTTCCGGATTGCTACACAGTAATTTTTCACCGTCCCTGCAATCCCCATCTCACCCATTGGAGGGTCATTTATGTGACCAATAAACAGTGTCATGCCTTGCAAATACCATCATTGCATCCCTTGCCATGAGGACAACATTCCTTCTGTTGATCATTTCCTAAGCAGACCCCTAAAAACACCTATTTTTGCCTTGGCGCTGGTAGCCCGTTATGTCCTCATGCCAATGAGGAAAATTAATACCGAGCCCACGCCAATTGGCACTCTGTCCCAGTTGAGCACATGCGCCAATCTACTTATGGAAAGTTTTTAAAAAAAGGAGGCAAAGTTTCGATTACAACAACTTCGTGGATGAGTCATGAGGAGTGGTTTCGACTGAATAACCACGGCCTTCCTCCTTTGGCTTCCTGTTTCCACCTTATGGGGAACCTCCCAAGGGATAAGGCCTCCCTTTCACTATTGTATGGATCCCAACCTCCTCCTCTCCTCTATAAATATAGCCTTCATCCATTGATGAAGGGGCTGAATGGCTGAATGGTTGAATCTCAAAGAGCCTTCATAGCCTAAAGAATGTTGCAATAGTCCTCATAGTGTCAAATCAATAGCAAGGAGATTGACGATCGAAGAGAGAGGCTTGTCCCCATTCCCGACGAGCTTTACCGAGACGTATTCCGTTGATGACCTGCCAAAGGAGAATTCAGCGTCAGAGCCAGGTTGTATTTTCCTTTGTATGAATTAATGATAAGCGACTATTGGTTATGGTTCCACTCATTTTGTTCATTATGATATTGAGTTGTGTCCTCTCTGACTGACGCATAATTTTATATATTGGATTTTACGCTTATGTTTGTTGTGTTTCTTGCGTGTGCAGGTGTTCGATTGCGACGAGCGTGAGGATTGTGATCTACCGGAGCAAAGGAATGAGAGCGCTACCTTCTCTACAAACAACAACGTTGGATTCGAGGTAAGCCTTCTTCGCAAGTTGGTTTATTGCAATTAGGTACCTGCACCATAGCGTGTCACTATTGTTGCTAGACCTGTTCTGGGCTAGTAGGGATCGCCTCTGTCCGCAGAGGGGATTTACCTCCACAACAAATTGGCGACTCCGCTGGGGATCGTTTAGCTTGTTGTTTGCTTTATAAACTACAGACGAAGCCTGAAGCTAGCCAGATAGCCTTCGAAACTCTCTTGCTCTGCATTAGCGAAAGTAGATGAATGCTACTTCAGTCAATCTCCGGTCTAGTTTATGAACTGAACACTTGGAGTATTGTCTTGTCTCTTTGGTCCATCCCTGACTTTCCTTGCTTGATCAGCTCTTTTGGCTGGCTCTTTTTGTGGCTTTGGCTTTTTGTTTGAGCTTTACCATCACTAGTCTGCTTCTTGGATTGCTCTTTTTTCATTTTTCCTTAGTAAACTCGGCTGGCGCGCTTTTCAGTGTGACAGTCGCGCCCACTGGCGCATGTTGTCAGTGTATTACTCGTGCCAATTCCATTCTGGCGCTATTTTCAGCCTTACAGTCGTGCCAATCCTGTAAGGTATTAGGGTTTACTGTGTTTTGAGCCTTCTGAGACTGATCTGGGTGTTTGGTCTTATTTTTATGACTGCTTGAGTGTTTTATAGCCTTGCTTGACTGACTTTGACCTTCATCCTTTGGTTGTTTGCCCATTTCTATCGATTTTACATTTTAGCTGTAGGGCATCTAGGTGCTATTGTGCGTCGAGCCTCCCTTGGGAGTTTGTGGTTTCTATCTATTCAGTCAACTTTGTGATTGCTTCTCTGCATTCGTTTGGTGGTCGTTGATCATTTTATTGCGTTGTTTGAGTGATTGGTTTCTTCTTCACTTGAATTCCGCTTTGTCTCGCATTGAGCCTAGATTACATGGTTCATTTGAGTCTTTGGGTGTCTTTTGATTTGAGGGAATTTTTGTCGATTTGAGATCTGATTGTGTGCTTGCATTGAATGAAATCTTATTGTTTTTCTCTTTTGCTTTTGCTTCTCAAATTGCTTGTCTCATTAGTTTTCATTTTGTTTAGTGCATTTTGCTCTTAAACATTGAAAATACAAAAAATATCTTTTGCTTTGGATTAGTTAGTGTGAATTACATCTTTTCGGTGTTATTAGTGATCAGTAACTTTGAAAGAAAAGCTTTTAGTTTCCATTAGCTGCATTAGAGATATCATTGGTTGTCCTTTGGTCATTTTTTTATTGTGTGAAAAGCTCTTAACTCTCTCGTAATTAGCTTTCATCGAATGAAATGATATACTGTGGCATGTAGTGTGCATTTAGGAGATTTTGAGACATTACATTCGCTAGGGCCTGAAAACTGAAACATAATTGAAGATTAACATTAAAATCTATTCAATTTACACTAAGGCAGCATTGGAACATTAACGAAATATTTAGAGGTCTAGGCTAGAGACGTGTTTCGGCGTCTTTAAACCTAGTAGCTGTCGTTCGCCTCTTGGCTTTAGACAGCACTAGTACGGACTTGTTCTCCCCGTACCGTCGCATATATAAAGGGAGACCCCACTAGGTTTCTATCCTTTATCCATACGAAGCTGAGTCTGCCGCCCTATACCCGTGATACACCGGACACAACATTCGGGGAGATTTCCTGCACGTGCGTTAAGTCCTTGGTTGATTTTGTTTTTATTTTGAAACCAAGGTGTATATTGCAGTTCACGGTTATTTGGAACACCCTTTGCCTAGCATTCCTGAGCAGTCATTTTGATCTTTTCTGACTCCTTAAATTTGAAAATATCATCAAGCGCTTGTCCTTTCACGCTTGCTTCAAAACTGAAAGAGATAGAGTCACCTTTCATCCGTTTCTTGACTCTTAAAACATGAAACGATGAATTTTCTAAGTTTCAATGTGGTAAAATAAATCACCTACGATCACATGCCCTGTTAGAATTTGCTTGTTGGCCGTTTGATTGTGTGCCTTGGTTTTTAGCCCGTGTGCGGTTTTGAGTTGTTGATGGCAACTTTTTCAGAGTTCACCTACCAAGGAATCCCCTCCGATGGGAATCCTAGTCATTTTCCTCCTTTTGGAAATGTTGGTGCTCCTTATATGGCAACGTTGTCCCTTCCTGGGTTAACTGTTGGGTTGCCTGTTTGGTTGTTTTAAACCTCTGTGGTCCCAAATGTCTCGGCTACTGTTCAATCAGTTCCTCCGCTTGAAAAACATCATGTTGATTCCAAGGTGGACCTCTCCCCTTCTTCACCTGTTTCTACATCCTCCTCTTTTACTTCACCTAGTGAAAGTCTGGATTCGAGAAACCCGGTGGCTAAGAAGAAGAAGAAGAAGACAAAGAAGAAGAAGTCTGATAAGAGAGAGGCTAAGGCTGCAGCTACTGCTTCTGTAATGTCTCCTCTTGATAAAAATTCCAACCCTCCATGGAAAGTCAAGTTCCCTTGCATGTTGTGCACGGGAGACCATCTCCTTCGAGATTGCCCTGGCATTCCCAAGGTGCTAGAAGAATGGTCCAACGGTCGTCCGCCGTTGCCTTTGGCTTCTGAGAGTCAGGTTGGGGGCACGTCTTCGGATGCTGGAAAAGCTCCTAAGAAGCAGGGTAAGATTACCAATCCCTGTAAGTTGTGTGAAGAGCACCATGCCATTCACCTTTGTCCGTATATAGATGAAGCCAAATGAGCTTTGGAAAAATTCACTGTTTCTGCGCCGTGCCTTCCGGCTGGTTACAAACAGCTTTCTTTGAGTCCTCCACCAGCTGATCCTACGATTGGTCAAGAGTCATCCTTGATCAATCCCACTTCCCTGGAAATTCAAATTCATGAATCCATTCCTGACCAACCATTGGTCGTGGGATTGGTTGAGCTGGCCCTATCTGTGGTGCACCAGGTCTTTTCCGTTGAGAGTGGACCTCATCCCCCTCAAGTTCTTCTTGTTTCTTCAGATTCTTCGGACTGGGAGAAGGATTCTCCTATCCCTATACCTCAAGAAGCTACTCCTCTTCCTCCCGTGATGGAGGTCCCGGAGGATTCCCCTCCCACCTTCGAGATGGAGGTCGTGGAGGATGCTCCTTCTTCTTCCATAACACCAGGGGAAGACCATCTTGGTTCGATGGTAGCCCCTCCGAGTAGTTTGGTCGCTTCCTTTGATTGGAATCGATTTGTGGGATACCACCTTCCATCTTATGTGCCTTTTGAGATAACGGTACAGGCCTTTGGTCTGGCTGTACCCAGCATCATTATAGACGAAGGTGCATCTGTTAGTGTTCTATCCTCAACTACTTGGCAAGCTTTCGGTTCGTTGCCACTTGCATCTGTTACGCAAAATCTGTTGACATTCAACAGAAGAACGAGTCAGCCGTTAGGGATCCTCCCAAGGTTACCTGTTACTTTGGGAGGTAAAACCGTCCATATGGACGTGATGGTTGCTCCAGGCCCTTTGGATTTCAATCTGCTTTTGGGGCGCAATTACACATATGCCATGGGAGCGCTTGTCTCCTCCTTTTTCGTGTGGTCTGTTTTCCGCATGAAGGACGAATCGTGACCATTGATCAGCTTTCGTTCTTTGGTCCTGATATGGCAACTGGCCCGCCATCATCCCTTCCTGGTTTTTATCCACCCATTGTATCTGCCCCACCGCATGTCAACTATGTGGCTACCTACCCCGTGCCTATACTTAGTGATAGTGCCGTTGTGCATCAGGTGCTGGGGGCATTGGGTCCTGACTTCCAGGATGTTTTCCTTCCATCGGGAGTGGAACTCTTGGAAGCCATGACTTCTTGTTCATTATGATGAGGTCGGTCAGAGCAGAGTTTGTTTCCTTGTGTCAAGCTCGTTAAAAAATGAAACAAGGTTTTCGGACCACAGTTCGTTTTCTTGTGTCAAGCTCCTTAAAAAATGAAACAAGATGGGGAGCAGAGTTCCTTGTGCCAAGCTCCTTAAACCATGAAACAAGGTGTCCTGAGGATAGTTCTTTTAATGTGTCAACCTTGTTAAAACAATGAAACACATTCCTGTTGAATTCGAGTCTTTGCTAAGATCTCGTAAAATCCCAGTCGAGTCTTTCTCTTGATCTCGTAACTTGAACCTTCACTCCATCTGCCTTTCATATGGATTGAAGCTTGGGGGGAATGTACCTCGAATTGAGTCACCATGCTGGGGGCATGCTTACTTTTTTTCAAGCATAGTTTATTTCCGTTTCAAGCTTGTGTAAAAATGAAACCGATTTCAAGCATAGTTTATCTTTGTTTCAAGCTTGTGTAAAAATGAAACCAACTTCAAGCAGAGTTTTCTGATTTCAAGCTTGTGTAAAAATGAAACCTTCCCCATTTTACCCCTTGTGATTGCCATTTTATCAGCCTGTTTTTGCTAGATGAGCCTTGGTTTTATCACTCCATCGTCACTATCTGCTTGGCCGATCATATGCCTTCACTTGGTTGTTTTACCCATTCCCGAGGAACCGCTGTGATGAGTGGTATTGTTAGCTAGCCTCTTAACCTTTATTTGTTCTGATCAGTTCCACCATTACCGAAACCAGTTGCTTCCCTTTATACCACTCGTTCCTCGAGGAGGAGTCATCTTTCAGCTCTTTTCTGACTCTCTAAACATGAAAAGATTGTCGAGTCCCTTGTTGTTTCGATCTCGTTAAAGTGGTCACGAAATGGCATCTACCTAGTATACGTTTACCCCTTTTTCAGGCTGGGATAGATTATTTACGAAAAAGGAATACCCTAGCCTATCGTGACTAGGAGGTTTTCTCAGACATAGTTTTCTACCTTTTCGGATCTGAGGAACTATTTACGAAAAGGGACCATTGGAGTTTACTTTTTCTGCTATCTTTTCAAACTCTCTAAACATGAAAAGACGCCGAGTTCTTCCTTTGTCAGACTTGTTAAACCCTGATGACATTGGATTCAGTCGTAATGATGATATTCGAGTTCCTCCTTCCTAGGGCTCATTAAATGTACTAGGATGGACTTATATAACAAGCATATGGTATCCTCTTCAAGCTTGTGTAAAAATAAAGAGGTACTCACCAGAAATGGTGGGGAAAATGGAACCAGCATCATTTTCGTGTCGGCAATATGTCGCTCTTGAACATGGCACTTGTCTGCATTCGTGTCGGGTTGGGGACATCTAATATTGTTTTTTCACTTGCCTCCATGGGTTTGGGTGATCCCTTTTGACCTCTCATCTGCTCTTTGCCTCGTCATCATGACCTTTGATCTTTTGATATCAAATACTTCCAAATCCATTGTCGTGCCGCCATATGTTCAAGAGAAGTTGACCTCTGCAAATTTCAACCTTCCTCTGATTCTCATCTAATCCTGATTCACGAAGACATTATGTTCCTCTGTCTCGTGTCGATGATGTGGGAAACACTATGGCCCACCTTCGATCAAGGTCACTTCCTGTCGACTTCAGCTCATTATCCAGGAAGCTGATCTAGAGACTCCCTTCTGGTACCTTGGATCTTGCATGCCTCAATGGCAGGTTCTTCGCGTTCGACGTGAGGTTTTCATCATTGGCCTCCGATCGAGTGATTCTACGGGTGTTCGATGCTAGCTCATTGATTCACATGCCGTAGACTATACCTATAGTACCTTGAGGGCCATTGTCATTATTGGTGGTACCTCTCGCTTCTGTTAATAGCTTTCATCATTGGCTGGTAATCAGGCGATCTTCTTGCATGTTCGACTCCAGCTCACTTATTTGCATGCTTGAACTTGTACTTTGTTCAGGTCGAGATGGAGCGCAAGACCCTGGATTTCGTCTGTTAGAATCCAGGCTGCGATTTTGTGGGTTATTATGATTGATTACATGACTTATTGATTGGATGGCTGCGACCATACCTGAGTCTATTTATCGATCCTCACTGGATGGCTGCATCCATACCTCAGATCTCGATTATTGTATACTCTATTATGGATGGCTGCGCCCATACCACATATATATCATGTATTTGAGATATCAGTTTTACTTCTCTACGCAGGTTTTCTGACGGCGGTGTTTTCAGTTGGACACGTTCTCGTAAAGCATTTCACCCCTCTCTCTCTCTCGGGCCTCATGCTTTAGGGGGCATCTATTACACAGTAATTTGTCACCGTCCTTGAAATCCCCATCTCGCCCATTGGAGGGTCATTTATGTGACCAATAAACAGTTTCATGCCTTGCAAATACCATCATTGCATCCCTTGCCATGAGGACAACATTCCTTCTGTTGATCATTTCTTGAGCAAACCCCTAAAAACACCTATTTTTGCCTTGGCGCTGGTAGCCCGTTATGTCCTCGCGCCAATGAGGAAAATTAACACTGAGCCCACACCAATTGGCGCTCTGTCCCAGTTGAGCACCTGCGCCAATCTACTTATGGAAAGTTTTTAAAAAAAGGAGGTGAAGTTTCGATTACAACAACTTCGTGGATGAGTCATGAGGAGTGGTTTCGACTGAATAACCATGACCTTCCTCCTTTGGCTTCTTGTTTCCACCTTATGGGGAACCTCCCAAGGGATAAGGCCTCCCTTCCACTATTGTACGGATCCCAACCTCCTCCTCTCCTCTATAAATATAGCCTTCATCCATTGATGAAGGGGCTGAATGGCTGAATGGTTGAATATACAAGAGCCTTCATAGCCTAAATAATGCTGCAATAGTCCTCATAGTGTCAAATCAATAGCAAGGAGATTGACGATCGAAGAGAGAGGCTTGTCCCCATTCCCGACGAGCTTTACCAAGACGTATTCCCCTGACGACCCATTGAAGGAGAATTCAGCGTTAGAGCCAGGTTGTATTTTCCTTTGTATGAATTAATGATAAGCGACTATTGGTTATGGTTCCACTCGTTTTTTTCATTATGATCATGAGTTGTGTCCTCTTTGACTGACGCATAATTGTATATATTGGATTTTACGCTTGTGTTTTTTGTGTTTCTTGCGTGTGCAGGTGTTTGATCGCGACAAGCGTGAGGATTGTGATCTGCCGGAGCAAAGGAACGGGAGCGCTACCTTCTCTACAAACAACATTGTTGGATTCGAGGTAAGCCTTCTTCGCAAGTTGGTTTATTGCAATTAGGGACCTGCACCATAGCGTGTCATGATTGTGGCTAGACCCGTTCTGGGCTAGTAGGGATCGCCTCTGTCCACAGAGGGGATTTACCTCCACAACATGGATGTATCTAAATTGACCAATGATCCGATTCTCCATAATCCATATTGGCCTCCGGTTCTGACCAAGGTGCCTGGTGATTGTCCTAAATTTGAGGGTAAAGCTGGAGAAGACCCCCAAGCACATGTCATGACCTACCATCTATGGTGTTCCTCAAACTCTTGGGTGGATGGTTCGATTCGTCTACGTCTTTTCCAGCGCACTCTTACCAACGCTACTGCTAAGTGGTATACAGAACTACCCCACGGTATTTTTCAAGAATTTAATACTCTAGCTATGGCTTTTCTGACACATTTCTAGTTACCGGTTATTTATGAAGCCGAGACGCATCTCCTGACATCTCTGAAGCAAAATAAATCCACTCACATTTCAGATCATATTCATGAGTGGCAACGTCGTCGTCGTCTGATCAAGTTTGATATTCCTGATCAGATTCTAACTCACTGGTTCACTACCTCCTTTGTTAACAAGATCACTCAAGATATTTCTATGGGGGCGTGTGTAACCGAGGAACAAGCCATCGCTCGTGCCCAGTACCTCGATTTAGTGTATTCTCAGTCCGACACGTTATATGATATATTGACTGATGCCCCGCGGCCAGGGACCTCTAAAGCACCACCTACCCCATCGGTGGACGGTGTTATTGGTTCCGTCTCTCAGACTTCTCGTAAGTCCTCAAATGGGAAGCAAAAGTCGAATTCTTCCAATAATTATACTCTTCCCGCCCCTCCATATTCTGGTAAGACCACAGAGGTCAATGCCATTCAGGCCAATCCTGTGGAAAAGACCTCCAATGGGAAGAAGAATGGCAAAGGCAAATCCAAATCCGATGCCTCGAAACCAGAATCCTCCAAACCACGTGCTGACGATGGTTCCCAACAGAAACCAAAGTACCCCTGCCTAATCTATGACGGAGACCACTACACCAAAGATTGTCCCAGATGATCAGAGGTTAGTCAAATTCTAAAAGGCTCTAAGGGAACTACGGTAGTTCTTAAGGAACCTTTCCCATCTCAGCAGACCCAGATGGTCAAGCAGCCTTCACCAACTGCACCATTTGGGTCCCAAGTTTTCATGATGAATGGTGCTACACCCGTTTCGATTGCCACTCATTCGAAGGATTATGCTGGATCATGCCAGGTAGCTGGGAAGGAAGTCATTGATGGCCCACCTCCCCCACTTGTCTCTGGTCCTTTAGAAATTTAGAAACCCAGCGCTGAACCCGTTGTAAGGCCACCTTCCAAAGGTGTTCTTCGAAAATCTTCCTATAATCCAAACACCCGTGCTACTCAGCATTACAACATTGTTGAAGATTTGGCATAGGCGCCTTCCGTAATTTCTGCATTGGAAGTTCTTCAAAGTTGCCCATCGCAATGGAAAGCTCTGTTATCCGCAATCGGTGGAATTGATCCTGCTGATTCTAGTCTTCTCACCTTTGATCTGGAGAATTTTGTCCCCCGACTTCCACATCAAATTGCCCTTGTTATAAAAGTTGGTATCAATGGCCTCAATATCCACAGAGTCGTTATGGATGAAGGTGCCTCTTCCTGTGTTATGTCATCTGCTTGCTGGAAGGCCATTGGCTCTCCAGATCTTACTTCATCTCCCAATGCCCTTGAGGCATTTGATGGTAGGGAATCAAAACCCTTGGGTGTTCTCGCGAGTTTACCGATCACATTACAAGGTAAGACAGTAAATTTTGAAGTAGAAGTGGTTGATGCCAAGCTAAATTACAACCTTCTTCTTGGTCGCAGCTGGACCCATGCCATGCTATGCGTTCCATCTACCCTCTTCCGACTTCTCAAGTTTCCTCATGAGGGAAAGATTATTACTTTCGATTAGTTGTCTTTCTTTACCTCATCCTCCAAGAACAACGTGCCATATGTGGATCAAATTCCCATTCCCCTGATAGTGTGGGACCTGGTCTTTTCAAGGACCCCGTTCTCATGGGTATTTTCCCCGCGCCACCACCGAAAACCGTTCAAGTCAACATGATCTCTAGGACAGATGACCCTTGGATCATCCCTTCTCCTAAACATGTGACCTCTTTTGGAGAATCAATGTCTCTGAATCCAGTTGAAATTAATTATTACGAGATCGTCGCTACATCAGATCCTCCTCCTCCTGATAATACTCCTTTAAGCATGGGTCTAGATGTATATTCTCAATCCCCTTGGCTCAGCAATGCAGATTGGCCCGATCCTTTAAGAGAAGTCTTCCCGTATGACAAAGCTATCGTTAAAATGATGTCTCTTGAAGATCTGCCATGGAACGATGGACATCATTGTTCCTCGTTCATGCCCGGGCTGGGGGCAATGTCTAATTGTCTAGAGCGCTTCGCATCTCAGGTTCCCTCTTCGCCTCTCCAAACGCCAATATTGACTCATGAGGTTTTTTCAGAAGGAAATCTAAGTAACATCACTCAAACAATGCCTATTGACATCTCCGTTAAACCGGGGGTCGTCGAGAACATTCACGTGGGAGTTACTTGTTCTCCCGAAGAGATTCAAGTATACACGAGCCTTTTCCGAGAATTCTGAGATGTTTTCACATGGTCCTATGAAGAGATGCATGGGATCGATCCTAGTATAGTCGTGCATGAAATTCCCACCTATCCAGGTGTGAAGCCTATGCGTCAACGTCTGCGCCCAGTGCATCCTCGTAAAGCCGCAGCTATAAAAGTAGAAGTTGAGAAACTTCTTAACGCGGGCTTCATATATCCAATCCCCCTCACAGAATGGGTTTCCAATATTGTCCATGTAGATGAAAAACAGGGCACAATTAGGGTCTGTGTTGACTACCGAGACATCAATCGGGCTTGTCCTAAGGACAACTATCCCAATCCCTTTATAGATCAGATCATCGATGACTGCGCGGGGAGTGAGATCTATTCCCTTATGGACAGCTTCTCGGGTTACAATCAAATTAATATTTTACCCGCTAATCAACATAAGACCACCTTTATCTGTCCGTGGGGCACATTCGCTTACAAGAAGCTCCTGTTCGGCTTGAAAAACGCTGGGGATACCTTCCAGTGTGCTATGTCCTATGCTTTTCATGACATGCGTCACATTATCTAGCTGTATCTGGATGATTTTACAGCTCATTCAGCTCGGCGTGAAGACCATCCTGAACACCTATGCCAGATTTTCCTTCACTACAGATGTTACAATATCAGGCTTAATCCTCACAAGTGCATCTTCTGTGTTGATTCTGGTCGTATTTTGGGATTCATTATCTCTTAAGACAGAATTTTCCTTGACCCCCTCAAGGTCGAGGCCATCGTTAATCTCCCATCCCCATCCTCGTTGCATCAACTTTAGAGTCTTCAGGGGAAAGTGAATTTCTTACGTCGCTTTGTCCCGAACTATGCAGAAGTGGCCAAAGGGTTTACGCGACTTCTAAAACAGAACATTCCCTTCCATTAGGACGAGATTGCTCAGTAATCCTTTGATAAACTTAAAACATTGCTTGTTAATGCTCCGTTAATACGTCCTCCCAATTACCACCACGATTTTACCCTCTATTTGGCTGCCGCATTCAGCACGATTGCCATGGTTCTAGTACAGGATGACGATGACAGAAAAGAAAAAGTGGTTTATTACCTGTCTCAGAATATTCTCGACACTGAAATGCGTTATGCTCACGTCGAGAAGTTGGCGCTTGCTGCGGTCCAGGCTATTCAGTGGTTTTGCCATTACATCATGTTGCGCACGGTAACCGTGATTTCCGACTGCAACCCCATGAATTACATTTTGTCTTGACAATTGCTGGGGGGCAAGTGCTCCAAATGGATTATTATCCTTCAGAAGTTCGATTTGGATTTCACCACTACCAAATCGACGAAGTCACTGGTTTTTTCTAATCTTATCTGCTCTCTCCCTACAGACTCTATTCCATCCCAATCCGAGGATCATATCCCAGATGAAACGCGCTTTCTAATCAGCACTCATGATCCATGGTACGGTGACATCATCGTGTACCTTCAGACATCCACTTTCTGGTCTGAGTTGACGAAGGATGCTCGACGTCGCGTTCGGCATCAATCTCAACCATATCGCATTGGCGAAGATACCTTATATCGTGTCAGAGTTGATTCTGTGCTCTGTCGATGTTTGACCTTGGAAGAGGCTAAGAAAGTTTTGAATGACTGTCACAGTGGCGCCTGTGGCAGTCATATGTCCGGTTATGCTACCACCCAGAAGATTCTGCGTGCAGGTTACTTCTGGCTGTCTATATTTAAAGACTGTATTGTTGCAGTAAGGGAATGTCATGCGTGCTAGATCTTTCAATGCAAGATGGATGCTCCACCCGTACCTTTACATCCTGTCATTACCGTAGGCCCTTTTTCCAAATGGGGCATTTATTTTATGACATGTAATCCTCACTCGGTCGGGGGGCATGCTTATATAATTGTGGTCGTGGACTACTTCACCAAGTGGGCCGAGGCGATGCCTACATTAGCTACCTACGGTAAGACAGCCGCTCAATTCATTTTCAACCATGTAATTACATGTTTTGGAGTTCCTCAATCCATTGTCACTGATCATGGCACTCATTTTCTGGATTACATGATGGCAGAGCTGACATCAAAGTTGGGCTTGCATCATGACAGCTCAACGCCATACTACCCTCAGGCGAATGGCTAGGTTGAGGCCATGAACAAAGTACTTGTCACGATGCTTCAACGAACAATTGGTATTCAAAAATCCAATTGGCATCTCCAATTTTTCTCAACTCTCTGGGTCTATCGAATGTCAGTAAAGTGTGCAACCGGATTCACACCTTTTCAGTTGGTGTATGGTCTCGAAGCGACTCTTCCGGTTGAATGTGAGATCCCTTCGCTGAAGTTGGCTGTGGAATTACTGCCCGACACTTCCCCGGAGGAAGAACATCTCCTGTATCTGGAACGATTGGAAAAAACCCGCCGCTTGGCTGCTTTGGTTATCGAGGCACAGAAAAAGCGGGTTAAAGCCCATTTCGATCAAACGGTTTCTCCACGTTCTTTTATAGAAGGGGACCTCGTCGTCTTATATGATCAAGCACATGATAAACTTGGGGTGGGAAAATTCTAGCCCATGTGGCATGGGCCCTATATCGTTAAACGTGTATTGAAAAATGGGGCCTATGAGCTAATCAATTATGAAGGTATTCCTTTGGCGCAGCCTAGAAAGGGGTTGTACCTAAAGAAGTACTACGCTTGAATTATTCTTGTGTGGTGTGTGTACATAAGTGAGTGATTTCATTTTTGTGCATGTGTGGTGTGGTGTGCTTTGTAAGCGTCTTTCTGTTGCTTGGGTCTTCCTGATTGTACATATGTCTATTACTCCTTTTGTCGGTTTCGCAGATGGTGCCTCCCGCAGTACTAGGAATCTGTCCTCGGCAGCCTGGGTAATCTATAATCCTGCTGGTGAGTTAGTGAATTTACAAGGTGTCTATCTAGGGCCTACTACAAATAATGTCGTGGAATATAGTGTCATTTTGGAATTATTGAACGAGCTGTTAACCTCGGTATTTGTGCATTACTTGTATATATGGACTCACAGCTTCTAGTGTTACAACTCAATGGTCATTATTCAGTTAGGAACCCATCTATTTTAAGATTGTATCTATGTATTCGTTTACTGGAAAGAAACTTTGATTACATTACATATCAACATATACCCATACACATGAATGCGTTAACAGACACAGTAGCTAACATGGTATTAGATAGACATTTACGCAACTTGTAAAAAACATCATCATATGTGAAAAAGATCCATCCAGAAATATATATATATATATATATATATATATATATATATATATATATATATATATATATATATATATATGTCGAATGTTTGCAGTTCGTGTGCATCACATAAAATCCAAAAAATATACATGTCTGTTTTAATAATATCCGGAGACAACATGTCTCTCAAAAATATGCATATAAAAAGCCTAGATGACTAATCAGCATGGTGCTCATGGTAGCATGTCACTGCCTGCACCAATCGCCTTAGTAAACGATGAAGGCGACTAGGCACCCCCACGGTGTGCCTCTGATAAGACAAAGGGAAATATGTTAGGCGAGCATAATCTGGGATCCCACGGGAAATTCCCTCCAAGTTCTGAACTAGCTCGCTCCCCTCGCCCCCCTCACCTTGAGGGTCATAGGCGAGAGGGGTCCTCCGTGCGATCAACGACATCCCGACGGGCCTCTCTAGGCCAAAATCTGCATACATATAGGATCGAATGTTATAACATGCATGTATACCAAAAAAACTCATAAAATACATAAAATCAAAAAGAGTCTTACCGAGCTCCTCATCCCAGTCCTCTCCTTCCAGGAGTGGAAGATCTGGGTCTCCCGTGAAGTTAGTACCAGCATAGGGCCAGTCCTCTACGACGATCAACTGTCGCCAAAGCCATACGAAGAACTCAGGACTCCATGACATTTTCTGGCCCCCTCCTACTCTGGGCATCAGTGCTGCCCATCAAGCCATCCGTGGCTCTCTCAACGGTGGATCTGCGACTGTCGCCCCTGGCCCTGGAAAATTGGTAGCCGTTCAAGAATGAAAAATACCAAGATGGACCCATACACAAACTGCTTCAATTTGGTCTTCTTAAATTTTGTCAATTGCTGTTTGATATTCATGGTTACATCTATAGCCCAATAAAATAGTGTCATGTTCATACATTCTGATGCTAAGAGGAGTTGCTTTTTACTAGCCTCATGTGGTGCTTGCAACCCTGCAGCCCGCGTAATGGTATGGAGCACCACTCTGAGTGCTAGATCGGGAACAGTGTGGATGTCAACCTTCCCGCTACCTGATCATGTTCGTGCCCCTGGGCACACTCTTTCCATTACCATTGACATTTTTTCACCAGAAAGCCTAGTACCTGTCAAGATCGGGATTGGACCTCTACGAGAAAATCCAGTGATGAAGTAAACATCAGATACTTTGAGCTCCAGCACTTGGTATCGAAGCCTAAACTTCTCTTCGTTCTCATCCCAGATACTGATTAAGTATTGCAGTAATTCAGGTTCTGCCTTGAGACATGGTGTCAAGAAGAAATTTTTTAAGCCGTAATCTCAGAGAGAATTCATGCATTTCTCATTCCCCATTGCCATTTCATCTTCTTCACTATGCTCCCTTTCTTTCCATTCGATCACCATTGTGGCTTTTTACCTACACCAAAATGGTCACAAACACATCGTTAGATCCCTTGAGCATTCAAAAATCCAGTTGATTGGTTCATTTTGTGTAAAAATTGAGTGGAAAAATAGGTTGCGTGGTTGGTGCAACTGTTTTGCTAACAGTTGCACCAACTGGCGTGACCCCTTTGCAAAAAGAACCCGATTGGCATGAGTCTGTGCCTTATACCCGCGCCAATTGGGTGAGCCGTAAATTTGAAAATTCCCCCCTCAGGGACCCCAAATCATAGTGGAATACTATAAAAATGGATTAAAACATAGCTAAGGGAAGCTTCTCTTACCTAGAAAAGACGAGATTCGGAATGATGCACTGGATCGTCCACAATCGTCACCGCAAGTTCGAAAGGAAAAAACTCATTGTAGCTCTCCACTAGAGGTAAAAAGTAAAAGTAAATATGTTTTTACTATTTTTGTCATATTTATAAATTTTCAAAATCAAATTAGGTTTTGAAGCTTATTTTTCCAATATTTTATTATATTTTGTCGAAAAATGGGTGTTGGGAAAAATACTGAGAGGGGGGGGGGGTGAATCAGTATTTAGGGCATACTCTGATATTTTTACATTTTCTTCCTTTAAAACCCATACGCTACTTTCCTGAAACCAACTCGCGTATACACACGGATATCCTTCATAAGACTTGCGTATATACAGAGAAATTATTATGCATTTAATTCTTTACTTAGATCTATGCATCATTCATTCATCAGATGTTTAGTTAGCAGTAAGCATGTGCAGTAATAATAGAATAAACCATCACACATAAGCAACACACATGAACACCAGGATTTAAGGTGGAAACCCAAGTTGGGAGAAAACCATCACGTCGCCGTTCGTCTTCAATATTTTATTATAAAGAAAACATCTTACAACAATGTACCGCGTACCACATCAAAGATGCAGCAGACTCCGCTCGCGTAAGGCCACAACCTTCGCTACTCAAATTTTCCGGAAGGGGAGCCACCACCGCACTGCTACTCAAATTTCTCAGAAGGGAGCACACTTCGCACTCATTTACCAAATTTCCTTAAAGGGAGCCACTACCGTGACTGCTACTCACCACCACCGGAAGGGAGCTACAACCCCCTCACCGAAGGCTTCAACCTTCAAGACCTCTTCCGTTTATCACGTTTCATCAATTTTCATACCGGATCCAATAGCTTCCATATAACATAATTTGTAGGCCACTTTTCTACATATTTTCGTAACGGACCCACTACACACATTTAAGCTCAACATTCATCAAACTGAAACTTATAACCCCATCAATTCATTCATTGAATCATCAACCAATCAACCAACGACTTGATCTTTAATTAACATAATCAACAACATATTCATCATTCAAACAACCCAGTTCTGTATGAATACATCATTGACAGATAACAGTAGAACATCAAAATAGATCAGGCATTTCATTCCACTTACTTCAGCAAACCCTAGATTCCATACGCGCTTTTACTTCACTGAACCTACGTATGTATGCGCTTTCATGCAGACCACCTCGCGTATACTTCAGTGCATTATTCAGAAAACCCTTTCTGCCCATACGCGCTTTTCCTTAAGCAGACCCGCGTATACACGCGCTTTTGCTGAAGCGAACTTGCGTATACATTTGTAACTTTTTAAGACTGTGCAGCTCTTTAGATCAGATAAATAAATCAGATTTCATCCTTCACTTCAGAAAGTATTTCGCCTCATCTCAGATCTAAACATTCCATGAACAAATCTAGGAAATACATATACATTTCAGATCTAGAGAACCCTCTTCATCATTTTCTTCATAGGTGCATCATAGATTCAGATCTATCAATCAAGAACAGAGTTCATCCATGCATATATTCCTTAGAGAGATTTATTCATTCACAACCCTTTCTCATGCACACCTTGCACTATTATTCTTTACTCCTTATATAGGTTTAGCCTTTATCAATACCATGAGCCAAAACTACACCATACCAATGGTATTCCTGGACGGGATCAAATAGATAATCCAGCGCTCAATACAATGGGTCAATACCATGGTAAATTCCCCTGGTTATATAAATTTAGAGCGCAATAGGGCATACGCGACTTGGCACGTAATTTTCCGCGTGCATACGCTACTTCGCCTTAACTAACCCGCGCATGCTTTGTGACACATCATATTTATCGTTTTTCTGGCACTTACTAGAAATCCTTTCTTCTGTTACTGTAGATACATCATCCTTCCTTTTAGCACATAGATACATCATTAATAACTTCATCAAGCAGGTTTCATCAAAGTCAATACATTGTATCACATTGCCAACAATCTCCTCCTTAATTTACCAAGTAGGTTTCCATCAAGTACAATACGTTTCCATCAAGAACAACTTCATCAAATAGGTTTCCATCAAGGACAACACATTGCATCATATCGCCGACAGTCTTATTTCATCAAGTAGGTTTCCATCAAGGACAACACATGCCAACAATCTCCCCATTTGGACTTGATGGCAACCATGATGGTGTTTGATCACCACAACAACAGATAGATACATTGATTATAACCATTACGCAAACACTATGATATTATCCCCCTATTCAAACACCATGTTACTCTCCCCCTTTGACATCAAGGGCAAAGGGCGGATCAAAACCAAAACAAGGTTTTTCTTCTCATGTAGAAAGAATAGCTCTGCAGATCTGATGTGCATTGAAGTTACCATGCTCCCCCTGAGTTCATGCTGAATCTTCAAACATATTTTTTTAATGAAGTACATGACTCTATGACCTTTCCTATCACCAAGGACTCATAATTACATCAAAGATCCAACCAAGTGGAGTTACATATGTGACACAAGTACCCAACCAAGTGGGTTTACAAATTTGACTCAAGTACCCAACCAAGTGAGTTTACACATTTGAACAAGTCCTTACATGACTGAATGTTACAATTTTACATCATAGGTCTCAACATGACCTTTTCATCAAATTACAAATATGAATTTTTATAACAACTACCAAAAGGATCTCAAGAAAGAGATCATATTTCAGAATCATCATAATGCCAAAAATGCATTACATTCAGCAAGGCTAATTCTCCCCCTGAAACTGTGCATCCAATGCATCCTTTCCATATGACCAAAACTCCTCCTTAGCTTGTGCAACTTGAACACTTTCAATAGCCAATCATCAAGGCATCTTCACCCAATATTAGAGAATGAAACATAAATATAAGAGCTGAAACATCATCAGAGATACCAAACAGCACTGCAGCTGTGCTGAAGAATGCTGACCCCAAGTAAAATTTGTCAGCAACTAACCATACGCGGTTTTATTTGTATGAACTTGCGTATATACGCGACTGTATTTCAGGAAAACCGCGTATCCAAATTAATCTTTTGAGTTTAAATAGATCTGCTCTTCTACATGGCATAGACTACTTCGAGCTTCTGTCTCAGAGACTTTTTCAGATAGATCTTCTTCTATTGCTTCATTGGGTTCACCTTCTATATTGTTTCTTTTTGATGTAGAAGGACATACGTCACCATCGTCTTCATTTGTTGTTGGTGTTTCCTCATAACTGCAGATGTATCCATCAGCACCAATCCTTTTCTGTCAATAAAGTTCAGTATCATCAACCTGTGACTGGGTCTATGGATCGAGCATCATAGTATCTTTCTGTAGAAACCAGCGATCATCTTAATCTCTTGTCTTTATAAAGGTGAAATTTCCATTTCCCCCTTTTTGTAGAAACATATGTGGGATATAGAGTAGAGTGGCACAATGTATCCATGTTTTCAAGTGTCATTCAATAGTTTCAGCATAAGTACATCAGTAACCAGGCCTTCAGACCTTTTGCAACATCAAAATATTCTTCCCAAGAGGAATTATCATATTAGAACAAGTTCTGTAACAAACAATCATCCATGTGATCTAATATCACCAAGATCTTCAAGATTCATCATGAGGTAATATGTGTAGAAAAAGGATCTCATCCATAGCAACAAACTCTGCATGATCTATTCTTATCTCTGAATCATAAGACTTCCCACTCATCCATGAGCGAAAACAAAAGATACTTTTCAGCAAAAAGCAAACAAGGCTCATCCATAATCTTATCATAAGAAACCACGTATCATGTCATCATCATTGTGAGCAAGAGCTAAGGAATAATCAGATACGATGCCAACAATGTAGACATTAGCTGTCATATTGATACTCCCCCGTGAACCTGTGCTCCTCTTCTTGAGCCATCTCACTGTTTTCCTTAACAGAAAAGCATACGCTACTGTATCCAGCAGAACTCGCGTGTATACAAGACTTTTGTTCACTAAACCCGCGTATGGAAAGTGAAACACTGAAAATTTCACTCCTTCATCTCCCCTTGAATTTGTATCACCTGTACCCGTCTTCTCTTGTCATATCAGATGCACGGTCAGAAATAAACATAACCAGAATAACCAAATCAACCATGGGAATCATCATACATTGCTCCCCCTGTGATGATACATTACTAATCCCTAGAATGTATCTCACATCATTCTGTATCCATTATAAAAAGTAGGCTTTAGAAGAGGATGACTGCAGTAGGGTCAATATTCCCTACGTTTCTGACCGGTCCTCCTTCTTTTTCCAGCTTTGCTTGAAATTTCTTTTAGTGTGCTGAAAATTCTCCAATTTCTCAGATCTGTTCATCCTGCATTCTTTTTCTACATGTCCATACTTGTTACAGGCATAACATCTTGCATGACCAGAAAAGTAAGCATAAGGATCACAATGAGTTTTTCTATTCTTTCTTCTATTGCAATCAGCTGCTTTATGACCATACTTGCTACATGAAAAACAATATCCCTTGAAGAAACCAGAGTACCTTTCTGTGTAGAATCTGTTTGTATGTGACTGAAATGATCTACTTCTGCAATTAGCTGCAACATGCCCATAATTATGACATTTAAAGCATTCAACATTATTGATACTTCTATAGTTAGGAGGGGAAGATTTCTTTTGAGAGTTCTTGACTGTCGGTTGACCTTTTGTTTCTTCCAACACTTCAGATTTTGCATTGATATCCTTTGAATCTTTAGCACTTCCTTGTGAACTAGATTCTCCTTTAACAGTTTCATGAAAATCAAGACCAAATTTAATAGAGGGAGACCTTTGACTACTAAGAATATTGTCCAGAATCTTAGTACTATCTTGAAACCTCATGAGTTTATCCTTTTCTTCTAATTTACCTTTTAGAATGTTTACCTCAACCTCCAATTTTTGGCATTGCTTCTTCATACTTTCTTCGACCCTTCTTCCTTCTTCTACTTGATCATTCAGTTTTAAAATCTCTTCTTTCAACTCATTTTCTTGTTCTTCAAAAATTTGTAGAAGTTCTTCATTCTTCTTATTTGATTTTTCCAGATCTGTTTTGAGCGAGATTATTTCTGCTTCATGTTCTTCATTCTTCTTATTTGATTTTTTCGAATCTTCTTTGAGAGAGATGATTTCTGCTTCAAGTTCTTCATTCTTCTTATTTGATTTTTCCAGATCTTCATTTAGATCGATGATTTCTGTTTCAAGTCTTTTATTTCGATTGGATGCATAATTGTACAACCTTTGATACTTGTCTATCTGTCCATTTAGTATTTCTATCTGTCCATTCATTTGGGAGATCATCTCATTGTAGATACTTTCTTGCTTATTAGATGCTCTTTGTTGTTCTTCAACTTTAATATTGAGAGCTTCTTCTAGATTCATAACATTACTTTTACTATCTTTACCATTGCTTGCACAAGAGAGTGAATCACAAGAACAACAATCACTGCCTGTTTCATCTTCTTCATTTTCTGCTGCACATGTTTTCTGAGATATCTCCTTTTGAGTAGCCTTCTTCTTTTGCTTCCTTGCCATGAGCACTAGCAGATTTTGGTCAGGATCTTCTTCATCCTCATTTGACAGTTCATCATTATATTCATTTGCATAATAGCTATTTCCTTTTTCAAATTGTTTCCCTTTATCATGATTTTCTTCATAAGTACATTTAGCAACATAATGACCAACTCTTCCACAATTAAAACACTTGAAGGGAAGCTTACCTTTGAATCTTCCAGTACCTGGTTGGAGTCTTCTCACAAAATTTGCTTCTTCTTCTTCTGATATGTAACTTGATTCCTTGACAACTTCCTTTTCTTTTCCTTTTGCACATGCCTTAAAGACAACTTCTCTGATTTGAGAGGGACCTTATTTTCTCATTTCAAAAGTAGTTAGAATACCATGTAGTTGAACAACAGTAAGAGTTCGCAGATCTTGCCTTTCTTCAATAGTAGATACTTTTGACTCAAATTTTGAAGTCAAAGATCTTAAGACTTTTTCAACTAGAGTAGTGTCGGTTATGGTTTCACCCAAACTTCTCATACAATTTACAATATCATCTAGACGTAAAAAGAAACTGGCAATACTCTCATCACTATGCATCCTTAAAATTTTCATATTCAATTCTAAGAGTTTGGAGTTTGGAACTTTTTACCTTTGTATCTCCTTCATAGCTTAGAATGATTTTGTCCCATATCTCTTTTTCTGAATTTAGCTGCATCACTTAACAAATTCTAATTCAGATAGGCTTCCTAATAAAACATTGACTGCTTTGGCATCGATTTCATATTTCTTCCTTTCTGCTGCATCAGTAGGAATAGTGGTCGGATACCGAAAACCTTCTTCCACGATTTTCCATACTTCTGCACCAAGACTTTGCAAATATGCTTTTTGTTCGTATCTTCCAGAATAATAGATTACTTCCATTGAATAAAGGTGGCCTTAGAGACAATACTCCTACATGACTTTCCATTGCGATGGATCTCCTTCAAGCGATCAAGCTTCTACAGAAGGACCTGATCTGATACCAATTGTTGGGAAAAATACTGAGAGGGGAGGGGGGGGGGGTGAATCAGTATTTAGGGAATACTCTGATATTTTTACTTTTTCTTCCTTTAAAACCCATACGCTACTTTCTTGAAACCAAATCGCGTATACACGCGGATATCCTTCATAAAACTCGCGTATATACAGAGAACTTATTATGCATTTAATTCTTTACTTAGATCTATGCATCATTCATTCATCAGATGTTTAGTTAGTAGTAAGCATGTGCAATAATAATAGAATAAACCATCACACATAAGCAACACACGTGAACACTAGGATTTAAGGTGAAAACCCAAGTCGGGAGAAAACCACCGCTGCCGTCGTCTTTGTCTTCAATATTTTATTATAAAGAAAACATCTTACAACAATGTACTAGCGCAGATTCATACCAGCACGCAGGCACCCACCTGCAGAAGGCCACAACCTTCTCTCGTTTACCAGCCTCTCCTGGAAGGGAGCCACTACCCCCTGCACTTGTTTACCAGCTACCACTGGAAGGGAGATACAACCCCCTCACTGAAGGCTTCGACCTTCAGTACCTCTGCGGACCACGTTTCATCAATTTTCATACTGGATCCAACAGCTTCCATACAACACAATTTGTAGGCCACTTTTCATCATATTTTCAGACTAGACCCACTCCACACATTTAAGCTCAACATTCATCAAACTGAAACTTATAACCCCATCAATTCATTCATTGAATCATCAACCAATCAACCAACGACTTGATCTTCAATTAACATAATCAGCAACATATTCATCATTCAAATAACCCAGTTTTGTATGAATACATCATTGACCGATAACAGTAGAACAACAAAACAGATCAGGCATTTCATTCCACTTACTTCAGCAAACCCTAGATTCCATACGCGCTTTTACTTCACTGAATCAGATACGCGCTTTTCTACATACCACTGTCGTATACATTTTTAAAGGGATTATTCGTAAACCCTTTCTACCCATACGCGCTTCAGATCTCCGTATACACGTGCTTTTGCCGAAGCAAACTCGCGTATACATTTGTAACTTTTCAAGACCCAGGTGCCTTCGTATCGTATAAATAACTCGTATTTCATCCTTCACTTTCAGAAAGTATTTCGCTCATCTCAGATCTAAATATTCCATTACCGTATCTAGGAAATACATATACATTTTATCTAGAGAACCCTCTTCATCATTTTCTTCATAGGTGCATCATAGATTCAGATCTATCAATCAAGAACAGAGTTCATCCATGCAGATATTCCTTAGAGAGATTTATTCATTCACAACCCTTTCTCATGCACACCTTGCACTATTATTCTTTACTCCTTATATAGGTTTAGCCTTTATCAATACCATGAGCCAAAACCACACCATACCAATGGTATTCCTGGATGGGATCAAATAGATAATCCAACGCTCAATACAATGGGTCAATACCATGGTAAATTCCCATGGTTATATAAATTTAGAGCGCAATAGGGCATACACGACTTGGCACGTAATTTTCCGTGTGCATATGCTACTTCGCCTTAACTAACCCGCGTATGCTTTGTGACACATCATATTTATCATTTTTCTGGCACTTACTGGAAATCCTTTCTTCTGTTACTGTAGATACATCATCCTTCCTTTTAACACATAGATACATCATTAATAACTTCATCAAGCAGGTTTCATCAAAGTCAATACATTGTATCACATTTCCAACAATCTCCTCCTTAATTTATCAAGTAGGTTTCCATCAAGTACAATACGTTTCCATCAAGAACAACTTCATCAAATAGGTTGCCATCAAGGACAACACATTGCATCATATTGCCGACAGTATTATTTCATCAAGTAGGTTGCCATCAAGGACAACACATGCCAACAATGGGTTTTATGTTTGCTTTCTTGAGCAGCAACAGGTTTTCAAGCGACTAGGATGGCGATACGAGTTGTATTTTATACTTTTTCGGACTCGGTAAAACCACGAAAAAGTCACTACTGGAGTCATCTTTCAGCTCTATCCTGACTCTCTATATATGAAAAGATTTCCGAGGTGCTTGTCGTTTTGATCTCTTTAAATTGGTTGCGAAACAACCTCTACCCAGTATACGTTTACCCCTTTTTCAGGCTGGGATAGATTATTTACGATAAAGGAATACCCTAGCCTATCGTGACTAGGAGGTTTTCTTAGACACAGTTTTCTACCTTTTCGGATCTGAGGAACTATCTACGAAAAGGGACTGTTGGAGTTTACTTTTCCGCTGTCTTTTCAAACTCTCTAAACATGAAAAGACGCTGATTTCTTCCTTTGTCAGACTCGTTAAAACCTGATGACATCGGATTCCGTCGTAATGATGATACTCGAGTTCCTCCTTCCTAGGGCTCATTAAATGTACTAGGTTGGATTTTTCCGAAGGACAAACTTATATCACAAGCATATGCTATCCCCTTCAAGCTTGTCTCCAAAAATAATTGGGGTACTCGCCAGAAATGGTTGGGAAAAAATGGAACCAATATCATCATCGTGTCGGCAGTATGTCGCTCTTGAACATGGCACTTGTCTGCATTCGTGTCGGGTTGGGGACATCTCATCTCATTTTCTGCTTACCTCTTTGGGTTTGGGTAATCCTTTTTGACCGCTCATCTGTTCTTTGCCTCATCATCATGACCTCAGAACTTTTGATGTCAAATACTTCCAAATCCAGTGTCGTGCCACTAGTATGTTCAAGATAAGTTGACCTCTGCAATTTTCAACCTCCCTCTGATTATCTACTGATCCTGATTCACAAAAATTATGTTCCTCTGTCTCATGTCGATGATGTGGGAAACACTATGGCCCACCTTCTATCAAGGTCACTTCCTATCGACTTCAGCTCATTATCCAGGAAGCTGATCTAGAGACTCCCTTCCGGTACCTTGGAGCCTGTATGCCTCAATGGCAGGTTCTTCGCATTCGACGCAAGGTTTTCATCATTGGCCTTCGATTGAGTGATTTTTCAGGTGTTCGACGCCAGCCCACTAATCAAATTCTATGGATTGTACCTATAGTACCTTGTGGGCCATCCTCATTATTGGTGGTACTTCTCGCGTCTGTTAAAAACTTTCATTATTGGCTGGTAATCAGACGATGTTCTTGCATGTTCGATGTCAGCTCACTTATTCACATGCTAGGACTTGTACTCTATTTGGGTCGAGATGGAGCGCAAGACCCTGGGTTTTGTTTGATAGAATCCAGGCTGCGGATTTTGTGGATTATAATGATTGGTTACATGACTCATTGATTGGATGGCTATGACCATACCTAAGTCTGCTTGTTGATCCTTACTGGATTGCTGCGTCCATACCTTGGATCCTGATTATTGTATACTCTATTATGGATGGCTGCACCCATACCACATATCGTGTATTTGAGATATCAGTTGTATTTGTCCATGCAGGTTTTCCGAAGGCAGTGTTTTCAGTTGGGCACGTTCTCATAAAGCATTTCACCCCTCTCTCTCTCTCAGGCCTCATGCTTTAGGAGGCATCTGTTACACAACATTTTGTCACCGTCCCTGCAATCCCCTGTCCCGCACATTGGAGGGATTTTTTCTGTGACCTGTGAGTAGTGACATAACCTGAAACCACTTTCATGGCATCCCCCTTGACAAGGAAAATCATTCCTCTGAAGAAGTTTTCCCTTGTAAAACCCTAAAAAATGATCTTTTGGCTTTGGCGCGACTAGCCATTTTAGTCCTCACGCCAATGGGGAAAATCCACCATAGAGGGCGCACCAACTGGCGCTCTTTCCCAGTGTCTCACTCGCGCCAAGCTTAATAAGGATTTTTTTTTTTTAAATAAATGGCGAAATTTTGATTCCAACAAACTCCTGAACGAGTCTCTAAAATGAGTTGGGAGGTTTGGCTTCAGATTTCCATGTATGGGAGGCGGTTTTCCACCTATCATGGAAGCTTCCTTAGAGATAGGGCCAATACCATAATTGTAGGGATCCCAACTCCCCTTACACCATCTATATAAGCTTGCCTTTTCCCTTAGCAAGCTAGTAGAAGAGTTGAACTTGTAGCAAGGAGACTATCGCTAGACAGCCTTTGAGAGCCAAGCCGAAGAGAGAGAGTTTTGTCTCGTTTCCGACAGGCTTCGTTGAGACGTGCTCCTCTATCAACCCTGTTGAAGGAAGATCAAGCATCATAGCTTTGGTTTGTATCTTTCCTTTGTTATTTTAATGATAAGCGATTTTGATTATGGTTTCATTTGTAACAATGTTACCGATGAAATAGGTAACCTGACCTCAAAACGTGAACTCTAGCCCAAAAACTCTCAAAAAACATGAAAAAACACCCCCCAAAAAAAAAGTGTGTCTTCCAGAACGCACTTGTTTTTTTTTGAAGGTCAAATTTCAACATTTTCTAAAATTATGCTAAAAACAAAATTGTTTGTTGAAAAAAGGATTGAAAAAACACCCAAAAAAAAAAGTGTCTCTTCCGGAACGCACTTCGTTTTTTTTTAAGGTCAAATTTCAACATTTTATAAAATTATGGTAAAAACAAAATTGTTTCTTGAAAAAAGGATTGAAAAAACACCCTCAGAACAAAACAAGTTGATGCTGGAATAACAAAAAAAAAAATTGTGTCATACTTTTGGCATTTTTAAAAATAGAAAAAACATTTTTTAATTTTTAAAATTCAAACATTAAAAAAAACCTAAAATTTAAGAAAAAAAATAAATTTAAAAAATAAAAACATTTAAAAGCTTAAAATTTAAAAATATATGAAGATAAAAAAAATAAAAATAAAAACAAAATAAAAATTTTAATTCAAACATTAAAAAAAACCTAAAATTTAAGGAAAAATAAAATAAAACAATAAACAAAAAAATTTTAAGATTGAAATTTAAAAAAATATAGAAATTAAAAAATAAAAATAAAAGCAAAATAAAAATATTAAATTAAAAAAAAAAAAAAAACAAGTTAAAAAAAGAAGGAAATTATAAAAAATAAAATATAGAAATTAAATTTAAAAAAGAAAAAGAAAATGCTTATTAAATTAAAAAAAAATAAAATAATTTAAAACAAAAAATTAAATTTAAGGAAATATATTAAATTTTAATAAATTTAAAAATTTAAAATAAAAATATTAAAAAAAGAAAACAATATTTAAATTAAAAGTAAAAAAATGAAAAATTAATTAAAAATAAAAAATAAAAATAAAATACAATGAAAATATTAAATTTAAAACAATACATATTAGAAAAACAAATAAACTATAGAAAATAAATTAAATTTAAATTACAAAAAATAAAATATATATATGAACTTAAATTAAAATATGTATATAGATCAGATTTTATTAAATTTAAAAAATATATATATATTAAAATAACAAATTAAATTTAAAAACAAAAATATTAAATTTTAATAAATAAACAAATAAATTTTGAAAGAAAAAATAAATTTTAAATATAAAAGAAAAAAAAAAAATCATTGTTAAAATAAAAACTTTAAAAATCAATAAAAAATGGAAAATTGAAAAAAATATAAAAATATAAAATAATATTAAATAAAAAAAAATTAAAAAACAAATTAATTTAAAAAAATTAAGTTTAATTAAAAAAAAAATCTAATTTTAAATACAGAATTTTAATTGAAATATAAAAATATAAAAATTTTATGTTATTAACAAAAAAAAATTAATAAAAAAGTAAAACATTTAAAAAACAATATTAAATTCAAATAAATTTAAAAAAAATACAAAATTTATTAAATTCTATAAAATAAGAAAGAAAATTTATGAAATTAAAAAAAAAAAATCGATTAAATAAAAAAAAAAAGGGGCAAAATTTAATAAAAATTACTAACAAAATAAATAAAAAAAAAAATTTAAAACAAAAAAAATAATAAAATTTACAAAAAAATTAAAACAATATTAAAAAAAAAAACCAAAACAAATTGTATTTTATATATAAAAAAAAAATTAAAAAAAGAATTAAATTTTTTGAAAAAAAAATTAAAAAAATTTAAAAAAAAAATCAATTTAAAAAAAAAAATTAAAAAAATTAAAAAAAAAACCAATTTATAAAAAAAAAAATATAAAAAAAAAATCTAGGGCGGCGGCGGTGGTGGGGCGGCGGTGGTGGTGGCGGGGGCGGCGCCACCCGGCCCTCCGCGCCCGGGCGGCGGCGGAGGCCGGCCCGTGGGCGGGCGGGGGGCTGCACACCGCCGCCGCCCTAAATTTTTTTTCTTAAATTTTTTTTTAAATTTTTTTTTTTTTTTAAATTGGTTTTTTTTAAATTTTTTAAATTTTTTTAAATTGATTTTTTTTATTTTGATTTTTTTAAATTTTTTTCAAAAAATTTAATTTTTTTTTTATTTAAAATACAATTGGTTTTGTTTTTATTTTTTTTTATTTTGTTTTTATTTTTTTTTAATTTTATTATTTTATTTTTTGTTGTTTTAAATTTTTTATACATATGTATACTTTTTATTTGATTTGATTTTAATTTTTTTTTTTTAATTTTTTTTTTTAATTTTTAATATTTTTATCATAATTTGATTTTTTTTAAATTTTTTTTTAATTTCAAAAAATTTAATTTTTTTTTTATTCAATTTGTTTAATTTTTTTTTTTAATTTTCTTTTATTTTTATATTTACTATTATAGATTACTTATATTTTAAAATTTAAAATTTAAAATTTATTTATTAAATTTTTTAAATTTTAATTTAATTTAATTGTTTTTTTTTATTTTTTTAGTTTATTTGGTGTTTCATTTTTAAAATCTATAAATTGTTTCATTAAAAAAAAGCACTAAATTTATGTGTATTTGTTTTTTAATTATTTGCATGTGTTTTTTTTGTTTTTTTTTTGTTTTTTAATGATAGTTTTTTAATTTTAATTTTTTAATTTTTATTTTCTTTTTCAATTTTAAAATTTTTTTTTTTAATTTGTTTTTTTTGCTAATTTTAAAATTTGTATTTTTTTTCTTATTATTAATTTTTTTTTAATTTAAAGTTTTAAATTTAAATTTTTTATTTTTATTTTTTATTTTTTTTTTAATCTAAATTTTAATTTTGTAATTTTAATTATTTTTAAATTTTTTTTTTTAACTTTTTAATATGGTTTTTTTAATAAGTTAAAAAAAAATGTTTTTTTTTATGTTTTTTTTTTAATTTTTTTGGTCAATTTTTGTTTTTTTTCTTTAAATTATGTGCTTTTTTTTCAAATTTTGTCATTTCCTTTGATATAATTTTCAAATATTTTTGTTTTTATTTATTTATTTTTGTTTAAATTTTTTATTTTTACGAGCTATTTTTGTTTTTTTTACATTTTTATTTGGTTTTTTATTGTTTTTATATATATATATTTTATCTAAGTTTTGTGTTTTATTACCAACATGAAAATCACCACTCTAAAAAAAAAAGGTTGATGCAGCATCAACACGTTTCAAAATTAGCATGAAAATCACCGCTCTAAAAAAAAAGTGTTGATGCAGCATCAATATGTTTCAAAATTAGCATGAAAATCACCGCTCTAAAAAAAAAAAGTTGATGCAGCATCAATATGTTTCAAAATTAGCATGAAAATCACCACTCTAAAAAAAAAAAGTTGATGCTGAGTTGATGCTGCATCAATACATTTCAAAATTAACATGAAATTCACTAACATTTTAAAACAAATATTCATACTTCATAAATAAAAATATTAGAGTGTAAAAAATGTGCACCAAAAAAAAAAATGGTGATTCTGCATCACCACTTTTCAAAATCGGGTGCTTTTTATGCTACCAAGAAAAAGTAGGTAACATTGCGGTTACCTATTTCATCGGTAACATTGTTTTGTGTGTCTATTTCTTGATGCAATGAATTACATCCTCTCTGACTGATGTATGGTTACAAGATTTAGATTTTACGATGTGTATCGTTTTATCCTTTGCATGTGTGCAGGTGTTTGGATGCGTCAAGCAGAAGGATCATGATTTTCCAAGTGAGGAACGAGAAGCGTCATCCTTTCTTCAATGACCATTGCGTAGGACCTGAGGTAGGCAATTCGTTATGTTTTTGTCATTTTGTAACTAGAGACCTGCGTCACTGTGTGACCTGATTGTTGCTAGACCCAATCTGGGCTAGTAGGGATTGCTTCTGTCCGCAGAGGGGATTTACCTCTCCAACACCATTGAAGTCAATTTGGAAAGGAGAACAGAGCTATGAAGAAAATACGAGGAGGGGCAACCGGATGACCCTCCAGACAGATCATGTGATTCTGAATTCAGATGAGCAACAATTCCACAGGGTGACAAGCTAGGAGATGGTTCCAGATTACTAAGAGGGGCTTTGTCTCTCTCCACAATGTCAATGGCATGCAAGAAGGCGTCATCAAAATCCCCCTCCTAGAAATCCGCTAAGATGGAATTTAGGTCAAACATTAAGAAATTCTGTAGATATCAAGATTACATGGATAAGGCAAGTGGGAAGACAAGAAAACCAATAAAGAAAGTAAATGATTGGATCCATGATCCCAATAAATATCACCCGGATAAGACGAGAGTTACATATTGTAGAGAGATCAGTGAGCAAATTGGAGTACTGCCACCCCACAAAAAATCCAAATGGATATGCCAAGTACACCTACACCTTCACCTTAATAAAGTCCAATTAAAGAATACTCGAGGAGGATATTACTTAGGCCTAAAAATGTTTACCAACTACCGTCAAGGTCAGAGGACCCTAGTACTCGTTCATAAAATTAGAACGATACATAGAAGATTAGCATGGCCCCTGCGCAAGGATGAAACACAAAAATCGAGAAATGGTCCAAATATTTAAATCGAGTCTGTACATACTGATCAACATAATTTACAAAAATAATTCAGAGCCAAAATTTGATTAGTTAACAGTGGCCAATTATTCCTTGTTAAAGTTTTATTTGGCTAGAAGGATTTTGATATTTACCAGCATGTCTAGAGATTTAGAAAGTTAACCGAATTCGTCGTTACATATATTTCAAATAATGTAATTGGTTTTCAAAGGCAATTTTTAAAAAAAAATTCTATTATTCTTATTACAAAAGATAAAATAAAGATATTTTACTGCAATTTTTTTGCAATTTCTTATTATTATAAAAGATAAAGAAAGATATGTTACTGCAAAATAAAATAAATCAAGTAAAAAACCATTTCAAATCGGCTTCCAACTAAAACATACCAGTTTAGAGGAAATAATTTAATATAAATATAAAAAAATTAAAAAAACCCTCTCATGGGATTAAAAAAATTATTCTTAGCTGGACAAGATCAAAAGATGATGAGAAGCTTCAATTTCCTACCATTCAAACTAAATAGTTTACTGACCTTGCAGTGGATCCAAATGTTTTGGTATAGTGTGTCCAAGCTTGTGTCTTTTCCTTTGAGATTACAAATCATACACATGTATAAGTTGTGAGGTTATCTCCTTGCCTACAACTACCTACTACATATCATTACATTCCCTGCATGCATGGTCATGATCAACATGTGTCTAAGTATGCTAGTTTAGATACTGTGTAGAAATATATTTATCTTGTTTTCATAATACAAAGGTACCTATAGAGAATTTGTAGAACATCCTTCAATCATTTTCATTAGGGATTAACAAATAAAACCAAATATGGTCATACTACCCTGAATTTTGTTTTCGAGCAATTTTATTTCCAAATATATTACATAACCTCAACATACTAAGTCAACTACACAAGATTTTTTAGGTAACTATACACACTCATACATGTTGATAATCACAAACCAATGTATCTTTCAAGTCTTTACTAAATTCTAGGCACAAATCTCGCTAATATACAACCTTTCGGGTTTACAAAATTTCAAAAATCATATAGCTTGTAAAATCATGTAGGTTTGCAAGCTGTAAAATATGACAAACAAATTTTATGTGTGAAGTATGCATATGATGTGTAAAAGGTGTATGTTGTTGTGACAAAGAGCTCATATCATAAACGTTACAAAAATGTATAAACTATAAATTGCATACATAATGTAACTTGAACAATTTTTTGTAACCTACAAGCCTCTCTAACTTTGATAACTTGCTAGTTGTATGTATGCTATTTTCTTCCCATAATTTGGTGAAATGTGAAATATACATTTTAGTTTAGAGTTACATGCATGAATTAATATGTATTGTTACATATATAACTCTGAAATGCATTATGGGATAGATCATATATTAATGATTCCATAAATGGAATATTATGGCTATGGATTGTTGTTGTATATAAAACCTCAAATAACTTTTAAAGTATTATAGTCTTTGATATGTAACGATAGATACATACATAATTATAACCATCAAGCACTATGTATTTCAACCTTGTACTGTATTTCAATTTCAAGTATTAACGAGTTATTTTATAAGCTGGTATGTATTTTTAAAATGTATTTTTCTTTTTAGTAATAAAATATGATTTTTTTCAAAGGAAAATTTATTAATTGAAAATCACATATATTACCAAATAAAATGATAACAATAAATGGGCTAGAACTAATTTTAAAAAATACATTGTCAATTAACTGCCCAAATATTGATATATATTACATCTTTAAAAAGTATTTACATAGAAAATGTTTATAAACAAATTATATTTTGGAATTCTAGGTTGTTTGAGAGGTTTTTGCAAGCCCTCCTCTTAAGATGAAGAAAATTAAATAAAGCCTCTTTCCTTCTAGAGCTGCAGTAGGCACATATTTTAATTACTTCTCTAGTTCTTAAATTTTATTAGCATACATTTTTTATAGGTATTACCATTTGCCATTATCTACACCTAGCTTTTTCAACATTTCCACATTCTTCATTCACTTCTCCAATTGTTCATTTTCATTCCTTTCAAGTTCCCCCTTTTTAGATTTTTACTAGGATTGAACTTTAGACAATTGACCCCTAACTTTTGTACTTCATTTTAAAATTAGTGTTCCCTCAACTATTTCTCATTTGTAGTAGAAAAAATCGATATCAACTCAATTATGGGCCTCTATAATTGTTGTTGAAAATCAACAATTTGGGATATCAAATTTCGCATCTCCATGCCACATTCCAAATGTTGTACTTTTCTATTATGCAAGAGTTTCTTTTTGATCTCGTAATACTTTCCTCTCTTAGTTAGATTTCCCTTCAATGATTCAACCAATGGTGATCAAGAATACTAGAGATGACCTAAAGTACTCATGGATGCGAGAGCTTCTTACATCCTCTTCTCCCATGTGTGTAGGAACTTCTTCAAGTCAATTGAGGGTATTTATTTTGTTGAATGACCTAGCTTTTAACTTATCACTTTTCATTACCACCTTGGTCTAATTTACTTTTCCATTATTTTTCATCATTTTCAATTCCTTTAATATTTAGTGCTTCCCTGGTACATTCCAAATGTCCCTTTTTCTGCTTATCACCTTGCCTAGCATAGGTCTTCCCCAGTTTGGTCATTATTTAGTTATATTTTTCTACTTGTGATTTAACCTTCTCTTGATTCTCTTTCAATTAATTTTCCAATTAAACCTTTAAATTTTCAATTATTCTTTCTTCTTCAACTTGCTATTTAATTCATCCAAAGGAGTACTTACAATTTGTTATGGAGGTATATCCAAAACCTTTAGTCTTCTTCTCAACTCCTTTTGAAGACTTCTAATGATGTTTTCAACTTTAGCCTCTCTTTTTTCGAACTTTTCCTTCATAAGATCAATTTATGTCACATAATTATCTATAATTTAACCTCAATTTTTAGGCATCAATTGTATGATACTTATTGTTTATGGTTATGGTTGAGTTTGTTGTTGATTTTTTTTTTTAATCGTAGCATCTGCAATCTACTTCATGCATTCTAAAATATCCATGTCCTTTAGTTGGCACTTTTCCTTCCAACTTTATTTAGAGGAAGAATCCTTAGTTACAATTATTTCATATTGAACCATTATATCAAATAATGAGAAAAAAAATCTCTCATCAAAATTGTACATTGTATTGTGCACATTTGAACTTGGAGATGTGGAATTAAATAATAAGGACATTATACTAAAGTTTCTATATGTGTAGGAGGAATTCTTGTTTCCATATCATAATTTATTGTTTCCATATAATTGTCAATATAACCTTCCTTCTCCTCAACTTCATCCATACATAGATGTAGGTTTGTTAAAACCCTGACAGCAATAACTTCATCATGGGTAACTACAAAGTCACCAAAATTTTTGACGCCATCATGTGGAGTCTGTTCAAGTGTTTCATTAAGGGTTTTCTTTGTTTTATATTTCCTAGTTTATGTTTTAGTAGGCCTTTTTTGAACACTAGGTCAATATAAAACAATAGTTTTCTGTAGTGTGCCTAAGAAATGAAACTTTAAATGCTTTTTTAAAATTTCTTGTAGGGAATAATGTAATATTTTAGCCAATAGATGAAGGACATCTATGATCTTGTCTTCAACCCAATGAATAACCAACCTCATGTAGTCACAATAAATATCATACTTATGATGATTCATAATTGTCCTAAGGAAAATTTGAATCAGATATTTTTATAGTCCTTGGGGAATGTCTTGAATTTTTAAATTTTTCGAACAGAACATATACCTTTTGCGTGCATATTTTTCAGACATCTCAATATTTTCTGTAGAAATTTGTTGAATAATGATTAATTATCCACCGAGACTATCCTGATCACATAAAATTCGAATTTATATGCAACACATAATCTCTTCCACTCAGATCATCAAACATGCGGAAATAAAATCAAGCGATAACACATCAAATCATCATACACATTAACACAGTATGTATGGGGAAATCTTATAGCTGAAAACCCCGCAGCTATTGTGTATATTATAATGGAGAAATCATGTAACAAACTCAATACAATACTCCTCACAAGTACTCAGTACTATCTCATGAAGTTACACACAAACTAGCTCAATTTTGAACAGGTTACTGGTTCAAAACTTACTGCCAATTTCCTTGCCTCTATTGCGCAATACAGGCCTGTCTATATAGAGATACAAGGTTCGAATCTCATTGGCTTGACAGCGCAATCATCATGGGCAATTCCTCCAAGTGTGGTGCAAATCTCATGCACAACTGATGTCGCCACTGATAGCTAACTCCACCCTTTCATCTACCTCTTTCACTGGTCTCCACTGAACTGTCCATGCACTGTAGTGAACTGATGTGTTCTTGAGTTGAATAATGAGTTACTAATTAATGAATTAAATAATATTTATTTCACTCCACTCATTACTAGTTGATTAGCTAGTTAAACTAATCTCAACTAGTTCAACTAAGTTAAACCGAACACAACTCCACCAACTGTCTCATCAACTCCACCAAACTTCTGCCACTGAAGTCCTAACTGAAGTCAACCATGCATGAGCTCACCAAACCCTTAGGAATAACGTAATTCCTCTGTCAGATGCATGAGCCACTTCCAAGGCTCGAACTGAAGTGCTCCAAGAGAGTAAACTGAAGTTTATAGTCCAAATATTATTAAGGGTAAATAATATTTGACTTCCCTATTTTAAGGAGAGGCAGTCTAAAAATAGACTTCGACCTATAGGTCCAAAAAATAGAGTCCCATCTATTTTTACCAACATGAACAATACTCCAAGAATAACATACTGCAATCCCCGGACCATGCTCCATATGTCTAAAAATAGACATAGTCTAAAAATAGATTTTGCGCCAGAATTTGCCTGCGGGCCCACTTAGTGAAGGCGACTTCATTTCACTAAGCTCCATCATCTTGCTGCATTTCAACACTCCCTCTCAGCAAGATATGGATTATCTGCAACCCCTATCCTGCCTCTGTGGAATTCGAACTTGCTCCTGGTGAGCGCCTTCGTCAGGATGTCGGCATCCTGACCCTCCGTGGGAACATATGAAAGCATCATGATTCTCCGCTGAACACAATCTCTGATATGATGATACCAATCCATGAAGCCATGCCGCCTCAACTGATCCTCCTGTCTGTACCATGAACCATATCCCGATGTGCCTCTAATATAGCGCAATACATGCTTGCTTGCCTTCCAAAAGAGCTTGGTAGGCTTAACCATAGCTTGCGAAAGCTGGTTAACTGCATAGCATATATCGGGTCGTGTATTGACCAGATACATAAGCGACCCCACCAACTGTCGATAGACAGTGGCATCCACTACCTCTGCTGAAGTAGCATCCTCCTTCCTCCAACCACCAGGAAGAGGAGTGTCAACAGGCTTGCAGCCTTGCATGTTGAACCTCTCCAGAATCTCCCGAGCATACTTGCCCTGAGAAACAAACAGTCCTCCACTGCGCTGCCAAATCTCCAATCCCAGGAAATAATGAAGGATACCCAGGTCCTTCATCTCAAACTCTCGTGCAAGATCCTCCTTGCATGAAAGTATCAACTGCTCATCGCCAGTCAAAATCAGATCATCTACATACAGTACGATGATCAACAGCTTCCCCTCCACCACAATCTGGTACAGGTTTGGATCTGCCTCACTCTTGGAGAATCCAAGCCCGGTGAAGTAGCTGTCTATCCGATTGTACCAAGCACGAGGTGCTTGCTTCAGCCCATACAGTGCTCTCTTGAGTCGGCACACATGCGACTCACTGCTGAAGATCTCAAAACCTTCAGGCTGCTCTATGTACACCTCTTCCTCAATAACTCCATTGAGGAACGCAGTCTTCACATCCATCTGATGAATGTGCCACCCCATCTGCGCTGAGAGAGCAAGGGTCGTCCGTATGGAAGAGTACCTTGCGACAGGTGCAAAAGTCTCCTCATAGTCAATCCCACAGATACATGAAAAGCCACAGTAGACAAATCTGCATACCTACTCTCACTGCCCGCCAGTTGCCTTGCTTCACTTTGTGCACCTTATGAACCACCACCAGCTCCCACTGTCTGGGGACAATCTCCGCCTATTCACCGGCAAATCATATTCTTCATTCATGGCCATCCAAGCTGCCTGGAGGTTCCCTCCACCAGCTTCCTCAAAGAGGATGGCTCCGTCTCAACACATTGACTCTCATAAAAGAGCCCCATGTATCAGGTGTCACCGTCCGTGTGTCTGCTCCTGCTTGTCTTGCTGTAGGTGGTCCTACAACCTTCTCTGCATCCCGAGCCAGTCGCTCAGCTTCTGTAGTGCGCATGCGCCCTCTGATGGTTGGCGCTGCCTGGGTGGTTTCTTCCACCTCATGAACCTCCTCTTGTGGCTGATCCACATCCGGAAGCTCCTCCTTAGGAACTAACAGCTCCTCATCTGCATGCAAGTGTAGCTCCCTCTCAAGCGAACAATGCATGGCTTTCTCCTCCTGAAATTTTATATCCCGTCGCACAACAGTCTTGCGACTGTCTGACAAATACACCCGATAGTTGTGAGGTGTATCAGTGTACCCCACAAATATTCCAACCTCTGCGGTCGGATCCAGCTTCCTTCTCGCATCCTTCGTCACATGCATGTAGACGGGAGAACCAAAAATCCGCAAATGGGAAATATCAGGCCTCTTGCCAGAATAAGCCTCCTCCGGTGTACTCATGCCAAGAACCTTGTGAGGACAACGGTTATGCACATACACTGTTGTATTGCATGCCTCAGCCCACAAGTGAAGGGGTAGGCCCTGATCATGCAACATCGCCCGTGCAGCACCCACGATCGTTCTGTTCTTCCGCTCAGCCACCCCGTTCTGCTGTGGGTTATGGGGTGTGATGAGCTCTCTCCGAATCCCTTCTGCGCTGCAAAACTCCTTGAATTCAGCCGAGATGAATTCACCACCGTTATCACTCCTTAGAGCAATCACCTTCTTCCCCAACTCCTTCTCGACCAGTGCTTTAAACTCACAGAACTTCGCGAATGTATCGCTCTTCTTCTGCATGAAGAAGATCCAACACTTTCGAGAGAAATCATCAACAAAGATCACATAATACTTGTGCTTTGCTGTCGAAGCAACTGAGAAAGGACCACACACGTCTGTGTGAACTCTCTCAAGGATCGTCGTGGCGCGACTATCCTTCTCGTGAAAGGTGGATTTCACATACTTCCCCAAGGTACACCCCTTGCACTGATCTGACTGCGCAAGAGTGCCCTTAGGAAGCCCAGTAGAAATCTGCTGCAGAATCTTCAAAGCTCCATGGTGACGGTGGCCCAATCTCCTGTGCCACAGTTCACCCTCATCATCCCGGCTCACCACTTCTCCCGCCTTGCATGCCATAGCTGCGCAGCCATATACCTGCAACTGATAAAGGTTCTTGGTTTGAACCCCTATCTTCCGGGTCTCTCCAGTAGTCTTACTGCGCAGGAAGGCTTTTCCTTCGCTGAAGACCATATCATACCCCTTATCCTCCAACATCGCCACAGAGATCAAGTTCTTCTTCAATCCAGGTACATGCATGACATCCCTCAATACAAAGGGTTTACCAGACTCCCTCTGAAAGGATATGGTACCAATACCAGTCGCACTGTATCTACCATCATCACCCATCTCGATGTGCACACCCAAATCTTTGTCCTCCAGATCTGAGAACAAATCCCGATCTCCCGTCATATGAAATGACGCACCGCTGTCCAAGAACCAAACCGATCCCATCACACTTGAAACCAAGCATGCGATCGGTGAAAATTCAAGCTCGAACTGTGAAGCCAAAGCTTCTCCATCTGCAGATCTTCCCGCTTGCTTGTTCTTCTTCTTCTTTGGACAATTGGTAGCATAATGTCCGTGATCATGGCAGTGAAAACACTTCACTTTCGCCATATCTTGCTTCTTGCCCTTTGCACCAGAATGAGAAGTTTTCTTACCCTTCCCCTTCTTTGCTTTGGCAACCAAAGCACAATTTTCTTCATCAGCTCCCTTTGATGAAGATCCATCCCGAGTAGTCCTCCTTATCTTCTCCTGCATGAGATCCGCCCAAAGGCGCTCCCATCCCGGCAGCTTCTCCCGACCATTGACACTATCTTGATATGAGTGCCAAGCCTTCGGAAGACCAAGGAGAGCCAGGTCGACCATGTCCTCGTCTTCGACAGTCACCCCCACACTTCCCGGCTCATCTCTGCATTGAGTGAACTTCGTGAGGTATTTGGCGATACTGTCGCCCTTCTCCATCTTGATGTTCCTGAGCTTATCTTTGAGCGCCAGCTTCCTTTGGTCACTCTTACTCTGGAATAGATCCGTCAAAGCTTTTCACATTAAATATGGAGTAGCCTTTCCATGCAGGCTGGATACAATATGATCCTTGACGCCCTCCAACAGGATCCTTCGACATTTCGCCATCTTCTTTTGCCATGCATCGACTTCAGCAGGATCAGTGGGCTTTTGGACATCTGTATCTACGAACTCCTTGAGACCATTATCTTCTAATACTTCTTCCATGCGATCCTTCCATGCAACATAATTCGAACTGCCTTCAAGAGCATATTCGAGTCGCAAACCGTTGAAAGACATTTTCAACACTGGCACCAAGAAAACAAAACTGCTGCAAAATTTGAATTCCACCTCAAAGCTCAACCGCTCTAGATCTGTGAGAACAAATTATTTCTAGCACAAAGATTGACTGCAAGGGGCATTTACTGGATATATCACCTTTCAAAGAAAGGATGGATCCAGAGGCTACCTGGCCCGCATGCAGACTCTGTCTACCGAAATAAGTTTGTAATCACTGTGATGATCAATCTCTACTTCAATAGCTCCGATACCATGTAGAAATTTGCTGAATAATGATTAATTATCCACCGAGACTATCCTGATCACATACAATTCGAATTTATATGCAACACATAATCTCTTCCACTCGGATCATCAAACATGCGGAAATAAAATCAAGCGATAACACATCAAATCATCATACACATTAACACAGTATGTATGGGGAAAGCTTATAGCTGAAAACCACGCAGCTATTGTGTATATTATAATGGAGAAATCATGTAACAAACTCAGTACAATACTCCTCACAAGTACTCAGTACTTTCTCATAAAGTTACACACAATCTAGCTCAGTTTTGAACAGGTTACTGGTTCAAAACTCACCGCCAATTGCCTTGCCTCTATTGCGCAATCATGGCCTGTCTATATAGATATCCAAGGTTCGAATCTCCTTGGCTTGACAGCGCAATCATCATGGGAAATTCCTCCAAGTGTGGTGCAAATCTCATGCACAACTGATGTCGCCACTGATAGCTAACTCCACCTTTTCATCTACCTCTTTCACTGGTCTCCACTGAACTGATCATGCACTGTAGTGAACTGATGTGTTCTTGAGTTGAATAATGAGTTACTAATTAATGAATTAAATAATATTTAATTCACTCCACTCATAACTAATTGATTAGCTAGTTAAACTAATCTCAACCAGTTCAACTAAAATAAACAGAACACAACTCCACCAAACTTCTGCCACTGAAGTCCTAACTGAAGTCAACCATGCATGATGCCATCAAACCCTTGGGAATAGCGTAATTCCTCTGTCAGATGCATGAGCCACTTCTGTAGCTCGAACTGAAGTGCTCCAAGAGAGTAAACGGTTGTTTATAGTCCAAATATTATTAAGGGTAAATAATATTTGACTTCCCTATTTTTAGGAGAGGCAGTCTAAAAATAGACTTCGACCTCTTTGACCTATAGGTCACAAAAATAGAGTCCCATCTATTTTTACCAACATGACCAATACTCCAATAATAACATACTGCAACCCCTGGACCATGCTCCATATGTCTAAAAATAGACATAGTCTAAAAATAGACTTTGCGCCAGAATTTTCCTGCGGGCCCACTTAGTGAAGGCGACTTCATTTCACTAAGCTCCATCATCTTGCTGCATTTTCAACATTTTCTACCCTGGGTTTTTTTTGAGTCAAAGGTTTCTCCCATTTTATGTGGGATTTTTGTTTTTTTTGCCACCAAATCAAGGTATAGGTAAACCCTCCATCCAAATACATTCAATTACATAACCATATTGTCATAATTAGCTATGAAATCATCAATCTCTTCATTTTGTAAATGAATTTGTTCAAAGATAAGTTTATAAACTTATGTTCTTCTCAGGATATCTAGCATGCCTATTAGAAAGTTGTTTGTATCTCTTTGATTTTTTACGGTGAACTTTTCTCCTTGGGAAACACCTTTTTTCAATTGCTGCACCCATGGTAGAGGGTTTTATTGTGTCAATTGCAACAATGGAATTGGAATTTTTGAGAATTAATGAAAACTTTGTAGCCTTAGTAAAGTTTTGTAAACACTTGGAATATCAAGGGTTATAATTTGAATTTGATAAATTGTGTCAACAATGATTGTGTGCATGTTTGAATTGGGTATTAGCTCAGATGGTTGGGAGGAATGTTATTATCCTCTCCATCTCTGTTAAATTCTTGCTAGTGAAAAGTTTGAACTCATAACGATAATATTATTATAATGGTTTCAAGACTTGTTGTTGACCTACCTTCTACCTTGAAGGTAATTTTGAAAGAAAAATAAAGAAAATTTTTCGATTCTAATACGAACACAGACACTCAATTTCTAATTACCTAGCTAAGTAAGATATATTGCGTGCATTTGAAATAAATCATAGGTGTGGGAGAATCAAAATTACTTATAATTTCTAAGATTTTAGGATTTTGGCATGGCCATTTTTCGAAATGCTATCATTTTTTAAGTCTTGACATGTTTTAATTTCACTATCCATGTTTCATATTTGTAAAACTCAGGCTCTCTCTTTATTTTAACCCTATTTCCATAATGAGGTAGCTATAGAATGCACTACTGGAACTAATTTATTAAATTAACCATTGGAGTGTACTTAAAACAAAAAAATTACAATTATCAAAGGAATACAATATATCTTTGTGTTCATCATTAAATAATATTGTAAAATAATCTTCAATAATTTTCATTAAGTTTTAACACAAAAAATCTAGCATAGACATATTACCTTGAATTCCAGTTTCAAGCAATGTCAATCCCAAAAGTTGCAACAACTCAATATACACGGTTAACTACATAAGTGTGTTTCAAAACAAGTTGTTAAACATGGTTTCATTGTTGTTATAAGATACACCATACTATCATCAAGCATATAGAATGGATCAACATCCATTTTCACCCATCTTCTTATGAAAACCATTTATATGAGCTAAGGAAGAACCATTTAGGCTCCATGCCATCATACAACATGCATTTTTATTCTACAAGTGTGCATTTTTCATTAATAAGGTGTGTGTATTCATCCTTAATATGAAAACATGCAATCCCATGCACTTAGCATGAATTTTAAACTTGAGGAATACTTTTCCTCAACAACCTTTTTTCATGTAATTTCATAAAGTCAACAACCAATTTCATAAGGCATGCATTTTTATTCATAGGTAATGCATTTTTCATTATGCCTTGTTTTCATGCATTTTCCCCTTTTAGGGTGTTCACTTTTCACTATGGAGTGTGCTTAATTTATCTTAAGGATTGGATGTTTCATAAGCTTATATATTCTTGATATCATCATACTAATTTCACCACTTGACATGCATTTCCCTCAAACTAGCATGCATTTTAATAAGGCCAATTTTAACAATTTGGCATCTTTTTTTTACAAAGCAGTTTTAAGCCTTCATCTACAAAGAATTTTAGCCTTTATGTACAAATCCTTATGTTATTCCAAGGCAATGCGAGGAAGTGTTTTACTCGGAGTTTCTAGGTAAAGCAGGGTGGTCATACATTGCTAGATATGATCCAAGAGGAAGTCATGTAAAGTATAATGTAGCAAAAGAAGACGGTATTCAAGAAGAAGATGATGAAAAGGAGCAGATAGATGTGTTAAATGAAGAATTCAAAGAAGTTAAGCTAGATCTAGATGAAAATTTTCTCAGTGATGGTATTGATGATGAAATGAATGGAAATGACACATATAGACAATCCTTTCAATTCTAATCGATATGATATCAACGTGGATTCAGATGAAGAAGAAGATCGATGATATTGAATTGTTGAAATATGTGGTATGAGTTTATACATTATCTACGATTTATTCTCTTTAGAGTGTTTTCTTATGTGGGTTAATTATGTGTTGTTTAGTATTATGCCATTTTGTATGTATAATTGGTTAGTTATAAGTCATTTGCCTGGATTTCTCTCATAAGCCACCAACCTATAATCTCCTAACCCATATTAAGCATGTGCTCATTGATTTGAACCATCGGTGTTGAGGAGGTAAATCCCCTCTGCGGACAGAGGCGATCCCACTAGCCCAGATCGGGTCTAGCAACAATCAAGTCACGCAATGAAATTGGTTCCTAGTTAAAAAAAGACAAGGATCACGACAAGTAGCCTACCTCAAATCCCACGTAGTCGTCGTTGAAGAAAATATGACATTTACCATCCCTCGCTCGATAGATCACAATTCTTTCGTTTGACACGTCCGAACACCTGTACACATGCAAGGAAATGATGACATACAATGTAAAATCTAAAGCATGTAACTATACATCAGTCAGAGAGGATATAATTCATTGCATTACATAAAGAAAGGAACACATGAATGGAACCAAAATTAGAGTCGCTTATATTATAAATGACAAAGGGATATTACAACCAATTGCTCTGACGCTATGATCTTCCTTCGGCAGGGCTTGCAGCAGAGAGTGTCTCAACAAAGCCTATCGGGAATCTGGACGAAGCTCTCTCTCTTACGCAATTCTCTTTGGCTTGGCTCTCAATAGTTGCCCGGCTATAGTTTCCTTCCTACAAATTCAGCTAGCTTGTTAATGGAGAGGGCAAGCTTTTATAGATGGAGGAAAGGAAGTTGGGATCCCTATAATCATGGGATAGGCCCTATCTCTTAGGAAAGTTCCATGATAGGTGGAAAACCACTTCCTATACATGGAGATTCGGAGCCAAACCACTCAACTCCTTTTGATGATTCATTCAGGAGTTTGTTAGAATCAAAATTCTGCCATTTTTTTTTTTTTTAAATCCCTTAATAAGCTTGGCACGAGTGAAACATAGGATAGAGCGCCAGTTGGCGCGCCCTCTAGTGTGGATTTCCCCCATTGGCGCGAGGGATGAACTGGCTAGTCGCGCCAAGGCTAAAACATCTGTTTTTAGGGTTTTTCAGAGGAAATGTTCTTCAGGAGAATGTTTGTCCTTATGCAAGAGGATGCCATGAAGGTGGTTTCAGGTCATTTTACTGTTCATAGGCCACGGGAATAGTCCTCCAATGTAAGGGACGAGGGATTGCAGGGACGGTGACAAAATGCTGTGTAACAGATGCCCCCTAAAGCGTGAGGTCTGAGAGAGAGGGAGGGGTGAAATGCTTTATGAGAATGCGCCCAACTGAAAACACTACTGTCGAAAGACCTGCAAATACAAGTACAACTGATATCTCTAATATATGATATGTGGTATGGGCGCAACCATCCATAATAGAGTGTACAATAACCGGGATCCAAGTTATGGACATAGCCATCCATTAAAGAAGGATCAACAGGTAGACTCAGGTATGGTCACAACCATCCAGTCAAATGAGTCATGTAACTAATCATGATAATCCACAAAAATCTGCAGCCTGGATTTCATCAGACAAAATCTAGGGTCTTGCGCTCCATTTCGAACCGAACAGAGTACAAGTCTGAGCATGTGAATAAGTGAGCTGAAGTCAAACATGCAAGAACATTGTCTGATTACCAGCCAATAATGAAAGTCGTTAACAGACGCGAGAGGAACCACCAATAATGAGGATGGCCCTCAAGGTACTATAGGTACAATCCACGAAATGTGAACAGTGAGCTGGCGTCGAACACTCGCAAAATCATCCGATCGAAGGTCAATAATGAAAACCTTGCGTCGAATGCGAAGAACCTGCCATTGAGGCATGTAGGATCCAAGGTACCTAAAGGGAGTCTCTAGATCAGCTTCCTGGATAATGAGCTGAAGTCAACATGAAGTGACCTTGATCGAAGGTGGGCCATAGTGTTTCCCACATCATCGATGCGAGACAGAGGAACATGATGTTTGCGAATCAAGATCATTAGAGAATCAGAGCGTGGTTGAAAACTGCAGAGGCCAACTTCTTGAACATATCAGCGGCACGACACTGGATTTCGCAGTATTTGACATCAAAGGATCTGAAGTCATGATGACGTGGAAAAGAGTAGATGAGCGGTCAAAAGAGATTACCCAAACCCACGGAGGCAAGCAGATAACGAGATGAGATGTCCCCAACCCGACACGAATGCAGACAAGTGGCATGTTCAAGAGCGACATACTACCGACACGACGGTGATACTAGTTCCATTTTCCCCCACCATTTTTGGTGAGTACCCCAATTATTTTTGGAAACAAGCTTGAAGGGGATAGCATATGCTTGTGATATAAGTTTGTCCTTCGGACAAATCCAACCTAGTACATTTAACGAGCGCTAGGAAGGAGGAACTCGAGCATCGTAATTATGATGGAGTCCGATGTTATCAATTTTTAACGAGTCTGACAAAGGAAGAACTCGACATCTTTTCATGTTTAGAGAGTTTGAAAAGACAACAGAAAAGAAAACTCCAGCAGTCCCTTTTCGTAGATAGTCTCACAGATCTGAAAAGGTAGAAAACTATGTCTGAGAGAACCTCCTAGTCGCGATAAGCTAGGGTATTCCTTTTTCGTAAATAATCTATCCCAGCCCGAAAAAAGGGTAAACGTATACAGGGTAGATGTCGTTTCGCAGCAATTTAACGAGCTCAAAATGACAAGCGTCTCGACAATCTTTTCATTTTTAGAGAGTCAAAAAAGAGCTGAAAGATGACTCCAATAGTGACTTTTTCGTGTCTTTATCGAGTCCGAAAAAGTATAAAATATAACTCGTGTCGTCGTCCTAGTCACGCGAAAACCTGTCACTACACAAAAAGCAAGTGTAAAACCCATTTTTCAACAAAACATAGTGAAATATTGGAAAAACAAGTCTCAAAACCTAAATTTGATTTCGAAAAGTTATAAATATGACCAAATAGTAAAAACATATTTACTTTTTACTTTTTACCTCTTGTGCAGAGCGATAGTGAGTTATTTCCCTGCGATCTTGCGGTGACGATTGTGGACGATCCAACGCATCATTCCAGATCCCATCTTTTCCAGGTAAGAGCTGCTTCCATTAGCTATGTTTTAAGCCATATTCCATAGCTTTCCATTGTGATTTGACATCCCTGAGGGAAGGATTTACAAATTTAGGGCTTTCGCGGTTGGCACGGGTATGAGCCACGAACCCACGCCAATCAAACTCTTTTTGCAATTGGGTCGCGCTAGTTGGCGAGACTGTCATCAAAACAGTCGCGCCAACCGCGCAACCTCACATTTCGCTCAAATTTCACAAAAATTGAACCAATCAATTGAATTTTTGAATGCCCAAGGGATCTTATGATGTGCTTATGACCAATTTGATGCAGGTATAAAGCCACAATGGTGATTGAATGGAAATAAAGGGAGCACAGTGAAGAGGACGAAATGGAAATGGGGAATGAGCAATGCATGAACACTCTTCAGGATTGCGGATTAAAGAAATTCTTCTTAACACCATGTCTCAGGGCACAACCTGAATTGTTACAATACTTGATAAGTATCTGGGATGAGAATGAAGAGAAGTTTAGGCTTTGAGATCAAGTGCTTGAACTCAAAGTGTCCGATGTCTACTTCATCACTGGATTGTCTCGCAGAGGTCCAGTTCCGATTATGACAAGTACCAGGCCCTCTGGCGAAAATATGTCGATGTTTATGGAGAGAGTGTGCCCAGGGGCAAAAACAGGATCAAGTAGTGGCAAAATTTACATTTGTAATGTTCCCGATCTAGCACTCAGAGTGGTGCTACATACTATTACGCGGGCTGCGGGGTTGCAGGCGCCGCATGAGGTTACCAAAACGCAGCTCCTCCTGGCATTAGAATGTATGAACTCAACATTATTTGATTGGGCCAGAGCCGTAACCATGAATATCAAATGACAATTGACTAAATGTAAAAATGCCAAACTGAAGCAGTTTGGGTATGGGTTGATTTTGGTATCGTTCATCCTAGAACGACTACCTATATTCCAGGGCCAGGGGCGATAGTCGCAGATCCACCTTTGAGAGAGCCATGGATGGCTCGATGGGCAGCATTGATGCCTAGAGCAGGAGGGGGCCAGCAAATGTCATGGCGACCCGAGTTCTTTGGATGGATCCGGCGACAGTTGATCGTCGTAGAGGACTGTCCCTATGTCGGTACTGATTTCACATGAGACCTAGACCTTCCACTCCCAGAAGGAGAGGAATGGGATGAGAAGCTGGGTAAGACTCTTTTTGATTTTATGAATTTTACGATTTTTTTTTATACATGCATGTTCTAACAACTAATCCTATATGTATGTAGATGGTGGCCCAGAGAGGCCCGCCGGGATGTCACCGATCACGCGGAGGACCCCTCTCACCTATGAACCTGAAGGGGAGGGGGGAGAGGGGAATGAGCTAGTTCAAAAGTTAGAGTTAATCGCCCATGGGATTCTTGGTTATGCTCATCTAGCAGATGTCACCATGTCTTATCAGAGGCACACCGTGGGGGTGCCTAGTCGCCTTCATCGTTTACTGAGGTGATTGGTGCAAGTAGTAACATGCTACCATGAGCACCATGCTGATTAGTCGCCTAGGATTTTCATTTGAATATTTTTGAGAGACATGTTGTCTCTGGATATTATTAAAACAGACATGTATATTTTTGGGTTTTATGTGATGCACACAAACTACAAACATTCGACACACACACACACACACACACACACAGATATATATATATATATATATATTTCTGTGTGGATCTTTTTCACATATGATGATGTTTTTACAAGTTACGTAAATTTCTATCTAATATCATGTTATCTATTGTGTTTGTAAATGTATTCATTCGTTTGGGTATATGTTGATATGTGATGTAATCAAAATTTGTTTCCAGTAAACGAATACGTAGATACAGTCTTAAAATGGATGGGTTCCTAACTGAATAATGAACAATGAGTTGTAGCACTACAAGCTGTGAGTCTAGATATACAAATAATGCATGAATACCGAGGTTAACGGCCTCGTTCAATAATTCCAAAATGGAACTATATTCTGCGACATTATTTGTAGCAGGCCCTAGACAAACACCTTGTAAATTAACTAAATCACTAGCAAGATTGTAGATTACCCAAGTTGCTGAAGATAGATTCCTGGTACTGCGGGAGGCACCATCCGCGAAACCGATATAAGGATTAACAGACATCTGCACAATCAGGAAGACCCGATTAGCAGAAAGATGCTTACAAAGCACACCACACCACACATGCACAAAAATGAAGAAATCATTAGGGGAATTTTGAGGTCTAAAATGGGCCTCCTAAGGAAATTATAAAATAATAGTGGAAAAAATCTAATAAGATTTGATGACATCATCAAATTTTAGAGGGAAAAATGAAAAAACTACTTTTTCAATTCATATTTTCAACTTATCTCCCAAATTTTTTACTCAAATTTCGAGCGGGAGTACTCGTTGGATGCGGAATTTAATTCCCCATCCAAGGAGTACCCATGTTGCATACTTTCGATGGGTCATACTACACGAAAAATGAGAAATACATAAAAAAACGTGATTACAATCACGTTTTTTATGTATTTATCATTTTTTGTGTAGAAGAGTTCATCGAAAGTATGCAACATGGGTACTCCTTGGATGAGGAATTAAATTCCGCATCCAACGAGTACTCCCGCTCGAAATTTGAGTAAAATTTTTGGGAGATAAGTTTAAAATACGAGTTGAAAAAGTAGTTTTATTATTTTATTATTTTTTAATATTTTTACTTTTTTACTCCAAAAATGGTGAATCATCCATTATGGATGACATCATCATCTTGAATCGTATTGGTTGTTATAAAGTTTATTTTTGTTGTACATTTTTCTTATGAGGCCCATTTTAGACCTCAAAATTCCCCTAATGCACCTATGTATATACACTACACAAGAATAATTCAAGCATAATACTTCTTCAGGTACAACCCATTTCTGGGCTGTGCCAAAGGAAGACCTTCATAATCGATCAGTTCATAGGCCCCATTTTTCAATACAAATTTAACGATATAGGGTCCATGCCACATAAGGTGGAATTTTCCTGCCCCAAGATTATCATGTGCTTGATCATACAAGAGGATGAGGTCCCCTTCGATAAAAGAGCGTGGAGAAACCGTTTGATCAAAATGAGCTTTAACCCGCTTTTTCTGTGCCTCGATAACCAAAGTAGCCAAGTGGCGAGTTTCGTCCAGTATTTCAAGATATAGAAGACATTCTTCCTCTGGGGTGTGTCAGGCAGTAATTCCACAACCAACTTCAGTGAAGGGATCTCACATTCAATCGGAAGAGTAGCTTCCAGACCATACACCAACTGGAAAGGTGTGAATCTGGTCATGCTCTTCACTGATGTTCGGTAGACCTAGAGAGCTGAGAACAATTGGATATGCCAGTTGGATTTGTGTATACCAATTGTTCGTTGAAGCATCGTGACAAGCACCTTGTTCACGGTTTCAACCTGGCCATTTCCCTGAGGGTAGTATGGCGTCGAGCTGTCATGACGCAAGCCCAAATTTTATGTCAGCTCTGCCATCATGTAGTCCCAAAAATGAGTGCCATGATCGGTGACGATGTCTTAAGGAACGCTGAAACACGTGATCATATGGTTGAAAAATGAATTGAGTAGTTTTATTACTGTCGGCAGCTAATGTAGGCATCACTTCAGCCCACTTGGTGAAGTAGTCTATGGAAACGATGATATAAGCATGCCCCCCAGCCGAGTGAGGGTTACATATCATAAAATCAATGCCCCATTTGGCAAAAAGGCCTACGATAATGACAGGATGTAAAGGGAGGGGTGGCGCACGCATCTTGTGTTGGAAGATCTGGCACGCATGACACTTTCTTACTGCAACAATACAGTATTTAAATATAGATGACCAGAAGTAACCCGCACACAGAATATTCTGGGTGGTAGCATAACAGGACATGTGACCACTATAGGCGCCACTGTGACAGTCATTCAAAACTTTCTCAGCCTCTTCCAAGGTCAAACGCCGGTGGAGCACAGAATCGACTCCAACGTGATATAAGGTATCTCCGACAATGAGATATGGTTGCGATTGATGTCGAAAGCGACGTCGAGCATCCTTCGTCAACTCGAACTAGAAGGTAGATGTCTGAAGGTACATGATGATATCACCATACCATGGATTGAGAGTGCTGATTAGAAAGAGAGTTTCATCTGGGATATGATCCTCAGATTGAGACGGAACAGAGTCGATAGGGAGAGAGCAGATGAGATTAGCAAAAGCTAGTGACTTCTTCGATTTGGCAGTAGTGAACTCCAAATTGAACTCTTGAAGGATCAAAATCCATTTGGAGTACTTTCCCCCCAGAAATTGTCGAGACAAAATGTAAGTCATGGGGTTGCAGTCAGAAATCACAGTTACCGTGCGCAATAGGATGTAATGGTGAAACCGTCGAACAGCTTGGACCGCGAAAAGTGCCAACTTCTTGACATGGGCATAACATGTTTTAGTGTTGAGGAGATTCTGAGATAGATAATAAACTATGTGTTCATTTCCTTCATCGTCATCCTGTACCAGAACCATGGAAATTGTGCTGAATGTGGCAGCCAAATAGAGGGTAAAGTCGCGATGATAGTTGGGAGGACATATTAATGGAGCGTTGACAAGCAACGTCTTAAGTTTATCAAAGGATTTCTGAGCAATATCATCCCAATGGAAGGGAACATCCTGTTTTAGAAGTTGCATAAACCCTTTGGCCACCTCTGCATAGTTCGAGATAAAGTTACGTAAGAAATTCGCTTTCCCATGAAGACTTTGAAGTTGATGCAATGAGGAGGGGGAGGGGAGGTTAACAATAGCCTTGACCTTGAGAGGGTCAAGGGGAATTTCGTCTTTAGAGACAATGAATCCCAACAGACGACCAGAGTCAACACAGAAGATGAAATTGTGAGGATTAAGCTTGATGTTGTAACATTTGCAATGGAGAAAAATCTGGCGGAGATGCTCTGGATGGTCCTTGCGTAGAGTTGAATGAGTCGGTAGGTCATCCAGATACAGTTGAAAAATGTTACGTATGTCGTGAAAGGCGTAGGACATGGAACGGTGGAAGGTGGCTCCAACATTTTTCAAGCCGAACGGGAGCTTCTTGTAGGTGAATGTGCCCCATGGATAGATGAAGGCGGTCTTATGTTGATCAGAGGGTAAAATATTAATTTGATTATACCCCGAAAAGCCATCCATAAGGGAATAGATCTCACTCCCTGCAAAATCATCGATGATCTGATCTATAAAAGGGGTGGGATAGTTTTCCTTAGGGCAAGCCCGATTGATATCTCGGTAGTCAACACAGACCCAAATTGTGCCTTGCTTCTTATCCACAGGGACAATATTGGAAACCCACTCTGTCAGAGGGATCGGATATATGAAGCCCGCTTTAAGAAGTTTCTCAACTTCTTATTTTATAGCAGCGGCTTTTCAAGGATGCACTGGGCGCAGACGTTGGCGCACAGGCTTCACACCCGGATAGGTGGGAATTTCATGCACGATGATACTGGGATCGATCCCAGGCATCTCTTCATAAGACCATGCGAGAACATCTTGAAATTCGTGGAAAAGGATAGTGTACACTTGAATCTCTTCAGGAGAACAAGTGACTCCCACGTGAATGTTCTCGACGACCCCTGGTTTAACGAAGATGTCGATAGGAATTGTTTGGGTAATATTAGTTAGATTTCCTTCTGAAAGTAATTCATGAGTCAATATTGGCGTTTGGAGAGGCGGAGAGGGAACCTGAGATGCAAAACGCTCGAGACAATTATTCATTGCCCCCAGGCCAGGCATGAACGAGGAACGATCATGTCCATCGCTCCATGGCAGATCTTTGAGAGACATAGTCTCCACGATAGCTTCGTCAGACAGAAAAATTTCTCTCAAAGGATCGGGGGAATCTGCATCACCGAGCCAGGGGGATTGAGAATAAACATCAGGAGCCATGCTCAAAGGATCATTTTCAGCAGGAGGAGGACTTGATGCAGTAACGATCTCACAATAATTGATTTAAACTGGGGTCAAAGGCATCGATTCTCCAAAAGAGGCCACCTGTTCAGGGGAAGGGATGATCCACGGGTCATCCGACCTAGAGATCATGTTGAATTTAACGATGTTTGGTGGTGGAATGGGAAAAATACCCATGAGAACAGGGTCCTTGAAAAGACCAGGTCCTACACTGTCGAGGGGATTAGGAATTTGATCCACGTATGGCATGTTGTTCTCGGAGGATGAGGTAAAGAAAGACAACTGATCGACAGTAACAATATTGCCCTCATGTGGAAACTTCAAAAACCGAAACATGGTGGATGGAACGTATAGCATGGCGCGGGTCCAGCTGCGATCAAGTAGAATATTGTAGTTGAGTTTGGCATCAACCACTTCCTCTTCAACGTTGACTATTTTACCTTGCAATGTGATCGGTAGACTCACGAGAACAGCCAAGGGTTTTGATTCCCTTCCATCGAATGCTTCAAGGGAATTGGGGGATGAAGTGAGGGATGAAGAGCCGATGGCTTTCCAGCAAGAAGATGACATAACGTAGGTAGAGGCACCTTCGTCCACAACGACTCTTTGAATATTGAGACCGTTGATGCTGACTTGTATAACAAGGGCAATCTGGTGCGGAAGTCGAGGGACGAAATTCTCTAGATCGAAGGTGAGAAGGGTGGAATCGGTAGGATCAATTCCACCGACTGCAGATAACAAAGCTTTCCGTTGAGATGGGAAAATTTGAAGCACTTACAACACAGAAATTGCAGAGGGCACCTGTGCCAAATCCTCAACAATGCTGTAATGTTGAGCAACACGGGCATTTGGATTATAGGAAGAATTTTGAAGAACACCTTTGGAAGGTGGCCGTACAATGGGTTCAGCACTGGGCTTCTCAATTTCTGAAGGACCAGAGGCAGGTGGGGGAGGCGGGCCATCAACGAATTCCTTCCCAGCTACCTGGCATGATCCGACATAATCCTTCGATCGAGTGGCAATAGAAACAGGTGCAGCACCATTCATCATGAAAACCTGAGACCCAAATGGTGTAGATGGTGAAGGCTACTCGACCATCTGGGTCTGCTAAGATGGAAAAGGTTCTTTAAGAACTGCCGGAGTTCCCTTAGAGCCTTTAAGGAGTTGACTAACCTCGGATCGTCGGGGACAATCTTTGGTGTAGTGGTATTCATCGCAGATCAGGCAAGGGTACTTCAGTTTTCATTGCGAACCATCATCAACACGTGGTTTGGAGGATTCTGGTTTCGGGGCATCGGATTTGGCTTTGACTTTGCCTTTCTTCTTCCCTTTGGAAGTCTTTTCTGCAGGATTGGCTTGAACGGCATTGACCTCCGCGATCTTACCAAAATCTGGAGTAGTGGGAGGAGCAGAATTGTTGGAAGAATTCGATTTCTGCTTCCCATTATAAGACTTACGAGAAGTCTGAGAGATGGAACCAATAACACCGTCAACCGATGGGGTAGCTGGTGCTTTAGAGGTCCCAGGCCGCGGGGCATCAATTAAGATATCATATAACGTGCCAGACTGAGAGTACACTAAATCGAGGTACTGGGCACGAGCGATGGCTTGCTCCTCGGTTACACATGCCCCCATAGCAATGTCCTGTGCAATCTTGTTGACAAAGGAGGTAGTGAACCAGTGAGTTAGAAGCTTATCAGGAATGTCAAACTTGATCAGACGACGACGACGTCTCCACTCATGAATATGATTTGAAATATGAGTGGCTTTGTCCTGTTTTAGAGATGTCGGGAGATGTGTCCCGGCTTCATAACAAACCGGTAACTCGAAATGTGTCAGGAATGCCATAGCTAGAGTATTAAAGTCTTAAAAAATACCACGAGGTAGTTCTATGTACCATTTAGCAGCAGCGCCGGTAAGAGTGCATTGGAAAAGACGTAGACAGATCGAGTCATCTATCCAAGAGTTCGAAGAACACCACAAATGGTAGGTCATGACATGTGCTTGGGGGTCTTCACTAGATTTTCCTTCAAATTTGGGATAGTCACCAAGTACCTTCGTTGAAACCGGAGGCCAATATGGATTATGAAGAATCGGATCATTGGTCAATTTGGATACATCCGGTAATTCCAACGTGGTGTGAAAAGGTAACTGAGGATTAAAAGGCATGCCAGGTCCCCGATAAGGACTTGTACCTATACTCCAACTTGGCTGAGCATAATTTTGCCCCCATTGGTTTTTTCCTAGAGGATTCTGACCATAGGGGGTATAAGTCATATAATTGGGTTGATATGGTTGCTGAAAACCAGGATACGGGGGTTGATAACTAGGGTACTGACTCTGATTATATGTGGGCCCAGTTTGAGTAGTGTATGGATTTGATTGTGGAGTATAAGTGTATCCTGGCTATTGAAGGTAATAACGAAAACCTTGGGGCGGGTTGTAAATTGGTCGAGACTGACCTTGAAGGTAATAGTCGCCTTGGGGTCGAACGGGCTACTGGTAAGTGGGACCCTGCTGAACCTGATAAGTTGGGCACACAGGCAGGTTCGGCTATGGCATAGAATAAATCAGCTACTGTGTAGGGTTAACTGGTTGTGAAGTTTGTCCTGGCTGAATAGGTTGACATGGCTGTGCAGGTTGCCCTGGTTGAATAGGTTGACCCAGTTGATGAAGGGCACTAGGCTGCCCTGGCTGAGCAGGTTGGCCTGATGGTGGGAGAGGACCAGGTTGTGCCTGATAACCAGGTTGACGTATGACAGGACCATAAGATGGCCCTGGTTGTGCAAAATTTGGACCAATTGGAACATGAGGTTGCTGAGGTTGCACCAATGGTTGAGAAGGATGGGTTTGCCCCTCAGGACTGTACAATGGTCTAGGTTGATACCCCGGTTGCCCTATGGGTCCTTGAGGTTGCCCCGACTGGACCACAGGGTGAGGCTGCAAAGGTTGACCTTGAGGGTTGTAAGACTTCCCTTGCGGATTGTACAAAAATCCCTGTTGGCCCGAAAGTTGTCCCTGTAAGGGTTGTCCTTGCGGGTCGTATAGATAACCTGGTTGGGCCAAAGGTTGTCCCTGGAAGGGTTTTCCTTGTGGGAAAAAAGCATATCCTTGCTGAAACAAAGGCTGTCCCTGAAGGTTTTTCCCTTGTTGATTAGAAGGTTTCCCAGCCTAGGCAGATAGAAAACCGTTAATATACTAATAAGCCTCAGGAGCAGGAAAATGAAGGGGGTTGCCCTGCTCATCATATTGATATGGAAATACGTAAATTGGGGCACCATCTGGTCCATAATGGGAAAAGTAAGGACGGTTGAGATCTTGAGAGGACTGACCAACCTCGGAGTTTGACGGCTGTAAAGACAACCGATACTCCTCAGGAGAAATATTCTTAGGAATAGCAGAAGCTATGTAAATGTCTTCAGGAACTGACGAGGTCCTGGTTTACTGAGTAGTGACAACAAGCGTAGACATAACCATGTAGACAATAGGTCTAACAGGCACTGATGTGACGAAAGGATATGCTGTGAGAGGTGTCGATGACAACATCCCTAATGAGGGAATAGTCGGCCTTGTGGACGGAGTTGATATTCCCATAGAGGCAACAATGACCATGACCTGACTTAAAGACCTATATCCAGCTGGGAGCGAAGGACCAGGTGAAGACATAATAGAAGGTTCGGCGATGTCTTCGAGAAAAAGCTGGTAATCTTCACTAGAAGTAGGAATTCCCTCGCTAGAAGAAGGACTGTGTGAGTCCATATCTGACCCTGCCGTAAGATCTTCTAAAAGACGATGGGGAATAGGAGGTATAATAGCAGCTAAGAAAGGCGATCCCGATGTAAGAGGAGGGAAGTGTTCCTCTACTCCAAATCCAAACCAAGTGTTGGACAAGGGCCAATTGAAGTCAACTGGTCCTCTAAAGGAAGTTCAGATATAACCGGTCCCTCATCGGGAAACTCGGATACAATGGGCTGCTGATAATCAGCAGAGGACTGAAAGACCTCTGATGAATCATCTGTGTAAGGACTACCAGTAGACGAAACTGAGGGTTCCGCCACTATGAATATAACAAAAAGAGGAAGAGATAAAAACAAAGACACACAGGAAAAAACCAAGGCAAACAACAACAGGCCGAAAAAATCAATCTCTAAATGGGCGTGTGATCGTAGGTGATTAATTTTACCACATTGAAACTGGAAATTTTACCGTTTCATGTTTTAAGAGTCTAGAAACAAGTAAAAGATGACTCTATCACTTTCAATTTGGAAACAAGCATGAAAGGACAAGCACTTGATGATCTTTTCAAATTTAATGATTCAGTAAAGATCAAAATGACTGCTCTGGTAATCTAGGCAAATGGGTGTACCAGATATCCGTGAATTGCCATATACACCTTGGTTAAAAAATGAAAGAGAAATCAACCAAGGACTTGACGTACGTGCAGGTGATCTCCCCGAATGCTGTGTTCGGTGTATCACGGGTAAAAGACGATAGGCTCGACTTCATACGGATAAAGGATAGCAACCTAATGGGGTATCCCTTTATATATGCGACAGTATGGGGAGCACAAGTCCGTACTAGCGCTGTCTAAAGCCAGATGGTGAACGACAACTACTAGGTTTAACGATGCCGGAACACGTCACTAGCCTAGACCTCTAGATATTCCGTTAATGTTTCAATGTTGCCTTAGGTTAATTTAGTAAATTTTAGAGTTGATCTTCAATTTATGTTTCGATTTCAGGCCCTATCGAATGTTGGATCTCATAAAACCTCTAAATGCACACTACATGCCACAAAATATCACTTTGTTCAATGAAGAGCTATCTATGGGAGGGTTGAGAGCTTTTCAAATACCAACAAAATGAGCACAAAAAAATCCACTATAGTCTCTAATGCAAGCTATGAAACTAGAAAAAATCTCTCTTAGAGTTATATAACACTAGTAATGCGAAAGAGCTTTCAATTTTCACTAGACTAATCACAATGCAAAGAAATTTGTTTTTGTATTTTTCAATGTTTTAGAGAAAATGCACTAAATGAATGAAAAAAATAATGAAAAAAACCAATTTGAGAAATGAGAGTGAGAGAGCTGAAACAAAAAGGTTCACTCAATACAAACGCACACAATCAAGACTCAAACTGATGATGAAATCCCTCAAAATGAAGAAGAATCTCGAAAAGACTCACACAAACCGTGTAATATAGGCTTGGATTGAGAGAAAGTGAAACTTGAATGAAAGAGAGGACAATCACTCAACTAACGCAATGACACAATGGAATCCAACAAAACTAATGCAAAGAAGCGAAAACGAAGTTGACCGGGAAAGCAAGAACCCAAAACTCCCATGGGAGGCTCAGCACACTGAAGCACCTAGAAGCCCTAGGGATAGAATGAAAAACTGATAGTGAAGGGAAATAAACTGGAGGAAAAGGGCTAAACACAGTCAAAAAAGACTTCAAGGTACTCAAACAATCAGAAAAATGACACCAAGACCAAAAATCAAGCTCAGAGAGCCCAAAAGCAAGCAAACCCTAACACCAAACAGAGTTGGCGCGCCTGTTTGGCTGTAATCTGCGCCAAAAAAGCGTTGGCGTGGGGGCCTAACTAGAAAATAGCGCCAGTTAGTGCGACTGTCAAGAGGTAAATTGCGCCAATCGAGTTTACTATGGGAAAATATGAAAAAGGACAAACAGAGACTGGATCAGGTCTTCTTGGGGCTGAACAGGGGTTTGACACCAAAGGAGGTGAACCAGAAGAGAAAACAAATAAATCAAAAGCCAAGAAGAACCAAAAGAAGAAAGACTAACTCCAATTGACTCCCCAGTGGAGTCTCCAATTTTTTGAGGAGGTAAATCCCCTCGGCAGACAGAGGCGATCCCACTAGCCCAGATCAGGTCTAGCAACAATCAAGTCATGCAATGACGTTGGTTCCTAGTTACAAAAAGACAAAGATCGCGATGAGTAGCCTACCTCAAATCCCATGTAGTTTTCATTGAAAAAAAGATGACATTTCCTGTCCCTCGCTCGAAAGATCACAATCCTTCCGTTCGACACGTCTGAACACCTATACACATGTAAGGAAACGATGACATACAACGTAAAATCTAAAGCATGTAACTATATATCAATCAGAGAGGATATAATTCATTGCATTACATAAAGAAATGAACACATGAATGGAACCAAAATCAGAGTCACTTATATTATAAATGACAAAGAGAGATTACAACCAAATGCTCTGATGCTATGATCTTCCTTCGGCGGGGCTTGCAGCGGAGCGTGTCTCAACAAAGCCTGTCGGGAATCTGGACGAAGCTCTCTCTCTTACAAGATTCTCTTCAGCTTGGCTCTCAATAGTTGCCCGTTTATAGTTTCCTTCCTACAAGTTTAGCTAACTTGCTAATGGAGAGGGCAAGATTTTATAGATGGAGGAAAGGAAGTTGGGATCCCTATAATCATGGGATAGGCCCTATCTCTTAGGAAGGTTCCATGATAGGTGGAAAACCACTTCCTATACATGGATATCTGGAGCCAAACCACTCAACTCCTTTTGATGATTCATTCAGGAGTTTGTTAGAATCAAACTTCCGCCATTTATTTTTTAAAAAAATCCCTTAATAAGCTTGGCGTGAGTGAAACACAGGGACAAAGCACCAGTTGGCGTGCCCTCTAGTGTGGATTTCCCCCATTGGCGCGAGGGATGAACTGGCTAGTCACGCCAAGGCTAAAACATCTGTTTTTAGGGTTTTTCAGAGGAAATGTTCTTCAGGAGAATGTTTTTCCTTATGCAAGAGGATGCCATGAAGGTGGTTTTAGGACATTTTAGTGTTCACAGGTCACGAGAATAGTCCTCCAATGTATGGGACAAGGGATTGCAGGGACGGTGACAAAATGTTGTGTAACAATCGGTAAACATTGATAACCTAATACAAATTTTTATTCCTCCACCCATTAACCTTGGTAACTTTATAACTCTTCAACCCCACCCCCCATATGAACCATGCGTTGGAAAGTGTAACTCGGTCTGATCTTCATAATGACCAGTAATTATGAATTTATGTAATGAAGAAGACAAAAATAATAACATGTATTTTTGTAATGCTTTCCTCATGGGTTTCATGAGCAAGGAATTTTTATTATAGGTCAAAGACTTCTTCTTGATGTATTTTAGGGATTTGTCATCTTGTTATTTATAGTCATGTATATGAAGTGTTGTTACACTTGTAAAGACAATTTGTAAGCTCCAAGACCTGGTCAAATTACTCCTTGAAGGCAACTCGAAGATGATGGAGATAATCCTTGTAAATTCGGCTTGAAGATGTTGGAGAATAACCCTTGAAAGGTTGACTCAAATAGGTCACAATAGTTCACTGAAAGGTTGGATAATTATAGGGACAAACAACTATAAATACCCTAGTGGACTTCGCAGAAAATAGAAAAAGAAAAGTTTGGATATCTATGATATCTCGGACATGAGACAGTTTGGATTTGTGACATTTCGGAAGACATCTAAGTGAGGTGATAATTATATACAATGAATTCTAGAAGGAATATAATAATGATAAGGGATCTTTGTTTTGGATAGAAGAAAAATTCAGATATCTCACAAGAATTCAGATAAGTTTGAAGTATAAACAAGGGTAAGTCTATAGTTTAGTACATCAAGGTCATAGGGCTACTTAGCGAAGGCAATAAGGAGTATAGGTCTCTCTTGTTTGGAATGAATACATAAAATCCATTTCAGGAAGTCCGAGGGGAATTACAGGAACTATAGGGCTGTAAACTAGTGCAAGGAAAGAGGCATGTCGGTGGAGTATTACATAGTGGTTGGAAAAAGGGTTATATCTATAGAACTCTTAGGTCTACAATATATGCATCCAATCAATGAAGGACAGAAGATCTATGAAAAGGAAGACGAGTTCAATCCACCAAAATAAGTACATCTTTAAAAGACCGAGTTCTCTAGTATTGGTACAAAATGTTGCAGAAAAGGGAGATCAACATAAGGAGCTAAGTGAAGAGCAGTGTCAAGGTCTTGGAGGCATACAAGGGTCAAGGGTCTATGTCATGGTCATGGTACTTTTAAACTAAAAGTCTATAAGAATAATTAATTGTAGGTTTTCCTCCCACGAGGGAGAGGTTTTTTCCCTCGCTTGAAGAGCCTAAAACTTGTGTCTCTTGTGTTTTGATAATTGAATTGATGAAAGACATAATAGATAATAAAGATAAAATATAAGTAAGAGAAATAAGTTCACAAGTAAGTATCAAGTACAGAATTGACTTATACTATGCCATTCCAAATTTTCAACATTGTATCAGAGTTAAGGTGTTGAAGAGAAAGGGCTATTTGAAAAGAAGACACTCAAGGATCAAAGATCAAGAATAAGTTTTCTAGAAAGTGTCAAAGCAAAATTCAAAGTCTACATTGAAGAGTCAAAACAGTTTGCAAAGAAACCCTCAAGCCATCTCAAGAAGACTTTGAACCTTATTCAAAGGTCCCACACATCAAAGAGGTAATCTTTGCCATAATATATTCTTGATATTGAATCCTAATCAACATTTTTAGAAGACACATCATCAAGCCATCCTTGGTGATCAAGGATCCAAGATCACCTACCTCCTTTGAAGAAATAAATCTAATAGGGAGTTCCTGCCATCATCGTCATCACCACCATTAAGGAATTTTATAGAAGGAAGAAATAAATATACACAAGTAAGTATTTTTATGACCTCATTTGAATATGTTAAAATGAATTTCTACAAAGAAAGCAACAAATTGGCTGGGTCATCAAACTTTCGTACATGGAATAAAATGACAGATTTGAATCTAATTGAAAATGAATTCATGGTCTACATCAAAGGAACTTCAACTCAACCTTAAAAAGAAGATGCTCTAGCTCATGCCAAGTACATGAAGAGAGAAATAAGAGCCCAAAGGATTATCATAGAATCCATTAAGGACTCACTCATTCTCTATGTATCAAAACTAGAAACTGCAAAAGAAATATATGAAAATTTGGTGTAGCTATTCTCTATAAGTATTGCAAGAGAAGTAATATTTCCGAGACAAGAACTATATAAGATGAGATTCATATTTTAAGAGGATTTCTGAAATATGAGACTAGTTGCAGGAATTAGGAGAAGTAATGTTTGATAGAGAAATGACTACAGTAGTGTTGAATGTTCTACCAGAAGAATGGGGAAAGTTCACTTCAAGTATATATGGGAAGAAAGAAGCAAAACCATTCCAAGATCTGTTGTCTCTATGTAAAATAGAGGAAATAAGATTAAAAGCCAAAATTGGTACAGGGCCAAGTGAAGAAAATCAAGTCTTTGCAACCATGTCTAGAAAGAAAGGAAGAAAAAGGTCCAAGGAATAAAAAATAATCTAGTGATTGGTTATCCGGGGTTCGCCTCCCATTTATTCAAGGGAATATTGATAATATCACTAGGATCCTTAAGAAACATAATGTTTCATTGAATTTAAATCCCCTCCATACTATTCAGAGTTCTTTAAGGTCGGCTAAAGACCCGATAAGCCCTAGGGATGGTAAAGGTGTTTACCTAATTCCTTGCTCCTGTGGGGCTCCTTACATTGGTGAAATTGGTCGTTTCATTAATCAAAGGATTCATGAGCACATGGCAGACCTTAAGCATGGTAGGTCACGCTCCTCTACCTTAGAAAAGTATGTAGAAAAGACGAAGCATCACATTTGCATCGAAGAAGCTAAGGTGATTTCTAGGATTGACCATTTTCATCACCGTAAGTTAAAGGAAGCGTTAGAAATCAAGAAAATGCATGTTAACCTAAATAGAGATTATGGATGGAGTGTTAGTAGATGTTGTATCCCTGCCCTTCATCCTTAGTTAGGGTTTAGCCTCAGTGCCCCCCCCCTCTTTTCTCCTTTTTGATTCTTTTTTATTATTCCCCTTTTTTTTATTCACTCTTATATATATATATATATATATTCTTTTTTTTTTAAACTTCCCTCAACCTAAAAAAATTAATAAATTAAACTAATAATATTAAATTAATAAAAATATTCTTATATTATAAAATACTAAGAATAAATTCGTTATCACTGTTTGAATGGATATCTTATAAAATAAAATAATAAATATAATAATAAAACATATTAACTAATAAACCGAATTTAATTTGATATACTAGAGTCATTATTAGATAAATTTACATTTTGTATATATTTCCCTCTAATTGGATATTATTAATATTCTTAATCACCTTTGACAATAGTTTTTTTTTATAATTGTATTTATATAATAATAAATAATAACTTCTTGAAACCTAATTTTCCCTTATTATTTATACTTCACTTTAACAAATATCTTTTAATTAAGAAATTAAATAATAAAATATATTACAATTATTAACTAATTAAACTAAATTAAATATAATATAATAATAAAATATTTTAATAAATTATTTCACTTATATATTTTCCCTCTCTCAGTCAAACTAGTTGTTATACCTTAATAGCTAGTTGGATCCTCTCTCCATATTTTTAACCCTGTCTCCTTGATCTGATTTCTCATCTTGTCCTGAAGATGAACCACACTGGTTGGTTCGAAACATGTCGAAAATACATGATCATATGTGATTATCACCGAAAGATTTTTTTTACAAATTATGGGATACAGAAGCCAAATTCCAAAAAATGATTTGGTAAATTTGGTCCTCAAAATAAAAGGAGAAATATGGACAAAGTACAATGCCTTGGATATAATGAACTTTGACATTATAAAAGGGATTTTCCTAAATCTAAAATGGACAAGAGGAAAAGGGAAGAAACCCATGTCATGGAAGAAAGGGGAGAACCTGATACAAATAAATCTAAAAAAGTAGTGAAATATCTCTATTATGATTGAGATCATATTACTGTTTAAGAGGTTTTTGTTGAATGTAAAACAATATGTTAGGAAGAAATATACATTAATGAATCACTCTAGAAATGGCACCGTGATAGAAGCATGGAAGGAGCACTTGTCATAGGAGGATGCCCACAATACAACTATACCATGAAAGAAGTGGATCCTCAGAACCTCACTGATAACAACATTGATGGAAGGCAACCATCTAGATCAATGTTCATCATTTAATAATATATATGGAAACAAGTGTTGGCATTTTCTAATGGAGTCCACTTTGGATTCACTAGTTAGAAAGAAAGAAAAAGGTTTCATCAAGAATTCTATCTTGCATAATTCTAGGATTAGGATATGATGACATATTGATGAAGCGGGTCAAGGGAATGAAATTCTTCATTCTAGGAAAAGTTTCTTCAGGATGATTCAAAAGGAAAATGATGAGGTACATGAATGCTTACATTGGACTATATGAAGTCATGTCATATGGTTGCAGGTAATGGACTTATATATTTAGAAGTATGATCAACAGAAGGAGAATCTATTTTGATACACATATAATTGGCAATAACAGATGAAATCAAAATAATATGTCCTCATATGGAATATGAGGTGGTTGTACACAAACAAGGAACCACATACTGGAAGTTCCTGGGAATGAAGTGAAACTGTGTGGAGAAAGAAAGAAGAGATCATGAAGTGAAAACATGATAACAAACATTTATCATCTAGAAGCCAAGAATATTTGACTGAGAAATTTCCTGGGAAGATATGTAGACTCTGATAGAAGTCTGGTAAAGATGAAGAACCTTGACAAAACATATCTTTAGGAGATGTGTCAATCTATATGAAGGGTATCCATGCCTACAAGAATATTTCGTGGTGAAATAACATAACTGAGATAACTTTTGATTTAAAAGTTCATATGTATATGTATATATGGATAAGTTTATGCAGGGTTACCGACCATATGGAAAGATGAAATATCCTTGGAAGAAATATGGTGCGAAAGAAAGCAACATGGCATGAAGCTAGACTAGATGAGAAAGACTTATGAATCACTTTCTGATAGATGATGTGACTCATGGATGAAAGTGATGCATGTTTTATGCCCTATAAAGAGCTCCCAAAGTTTAATACTCAACATCAAAAAAATTCATGACATCGAAGGGAGGATAAGCAGTTGGGTTTCTCACCATTGCTGCTACAGGTCCTTGGTTAAGAGGGAACCTAGTGGTAAGTTTTTTACTTGGAATAAACTTGGTAATTCCTAAGAATACGCTTAGGTACATTCCTTGTATAGGAATGAGTACATTCCTTTGTGGAATATTTCCTCAATAGTTTAGAGGGAGAGATAGACACATCATTCTGCTCTTCATCTGGGAAGACAGAATGGAGGATTGGGTAATCATTTGGCATCTGATACTCTTTGAGAATGTGATATGGAATTCAAGATAAGAGCAGTCGTGGACCGATGTTATTTTAGGATTAGCTACACAAGATAATAATAGTCCAGGAAGGTCATACTTTGTGAAATCTCAGGTGGAGTATGTACCTTGGAGAGACAATGACGATGATGTCTATAAGTCATTAGTCTCACCAACATTGTAGCTCATTGTCTGTAATATTCCCAATTTTTGCAGCTAATGGGAATGTTGCATTTTATTTTCAGTTTGCTTCATTCATGAATAAAAGTATGAGAAGGAAGTTTATTAAACTCCTAAGTTGAGAATAAATACATGCCCAATGTGAAAGGGGATAAATTTGGGCTATTATATTAAACACCCTTAAGTGTAAAAAGGGGAAATTCAATTGAATGGGTCAATCTTGGCCCCACCTACAGCGCAGATTGGAGGGAAGCTTATCCATCAAGCACAACGTACTTCTAGAAGAGGATCTCTTGTGTGAAAGAGGATAAGTTGAAGAAGGTGGTTTAGGGTTTTGGCAATCCCTCATGTTATAAAAAGAAGGAGAGGCAACAAGCAAAGGTTGTTGATGATTTTAGAGGTTGCTGCAGCAACTCTAGTCTCTTGGTTGTTTAGCCTAAGGGAAGAGGATTTCCTATTTAGGAATCCTCCCTCCTTCCATGGAGTATCTCTTTGGAGGAGACTGGGATGCATCTCTCCACTATCCGACATTTTGGCCAAGCCCCACTTCTATGAGCAGCGCTGGTCCTGTTGAGGTTTTGCAGCTGCTTGTGAGTTGCAACAAGTGGGTGAACTAGATCTGCAAAGATCTAGTTGTTTAGAGGAGATTTATATCAAGGAGGGTGTCCTGTGACTACCCGGAAGAGGATATTACTCTCATTTTACTTTTAGATCTATAATTTTTATCTGCTATAACATTTCATTCAAAATACTACGCTATCTCCTTAGGGAACTACGTTATTTTCATGTACATGTTTCATTGCTGTTTAGATTTATCTTTGTACTTGATTTTTGGTGATTGAGGCTTGCCTCTCACTTTGAATATTTTTAAAGTAGCTTGCTGATGTATTCATATTCATATCTGATATATAATTTAATGAAAATAATCTTCAGAAATCCCTGAAGTTGTCTGCAGTTCATTGTACAAAAATCTAGATCTACACTTATTTATGCATTATTTTGTTAAAACCCCAAGGGGATCTTGTTAAGAAGGTTGAGTAGTTTCCAGATATGGTATGGATTTGATGTTTCAGCCATATAAAATTTGTAGATATGAGTCTTAACCTACAGCAGCTGAAGCTCCTCATATAGAACGCTGTCAAGTCTTTTATGCAACTTTTCCATGTATTACTGCTATAATTTCTGAAGGATTCTTGCTCTTGCTTCATGTAAATTCAATGCTTCTACAAAGGAACTTCATTATGGATCTGATTTCTTGCTGCCATACTTTAATATGATTTTAATGGCTGATTCCTAGTGAATCCTAGCAGAAACTGCGCAATTCCTGAAGGAGGGTTTCTCTATCAATTCAGCCCTCTCCTTTAGCTGATTTTCAGCTAGTGTTGTTTGTGGGAGATCTGTTTAAGCTCTCTAAACCCATTTTTTTTTGCTAAAATTCTGCATGGATTTCCCACACAGCCTAAAATAAGGGAACCTAGCCCTGGTCTATGTTATTTTTACATTGGTTTGCTTATACAATGCTTCCCTTGAGCCTATTGCAGATTTTCATGAGAGTGGAATTTCCCGCTTCTTTCTTGTTTGGTTTTTGCTTCTCTTTTGGATCGATCCTTTAGATATGTAAATCTAAGGTTCCCAAGGGCAGAAAATCCAAGAGGATTGTGTCATTCCCATACTTTTTTTGTTTCACCAATCTTCTATAGACAGAGTCTGGAATGGGCCAGGAAGCCTCTGGTGTTCACCCTCTCTTTAGAGGTGATATAACCAGTAAATTCCCTACCAGTCTATCTCTGGTTTAGAATTTCCAGTGTGTTTCCATACTATTGTGAATCCATAGTGGAATATCTTAAGATATTCCCTACTGAGCTTATTCTTCCCCATTTGGAACATTACATTGTCTCAATGAGAGATGGAGATGTTAGTCAAGGCCTTTCACTATGAAAATGTTGGTTGATATGATGTTATACATATGAAATTACCAATCCAATTCTTCTTATGAGATTCTTCATATTGAAAGCAACAATGTACCATTACGAATACCTCCCTAGTTAAGAGGGAGTGCTGGAAAGTGTAACTAGGTTCGGTCTTCATAATGACTAGTAATTATGAATTTATGTAATGAAGAAGACAAAGATAATAAAATATATTTTTGTAATGCTTGCCTCATGGTTTTCATGAGCAAGGGATTTTTTTTATAGTTCAAATACTTCTTCTTGATGTATTTTAGGGATTTTTCATCTTGTTATTTAGATTCATGTATATGAAGTGTTGTTACACTTGTAAAGAAAATTTGTAAGCTCCAAGACCTGGTCAAAGTACTCCTTGAATTCAGCTTGAAGATGATGGAGATACTCCTTTTAAAGTTGGCTTGAATATGTTGGAGAATAACCCTTGAAATTTCAGCTCAAATAGGTCACAGCAGTTCACTGACAGGTTGGCTAATTACAAGGATGAACAACTATAAATACCCTGGTGGACTTCATAGAAAATAGAGCAAGAAAAGTTGAGATATCTCTGAGATGTTGGACATCAAACAATTCATATCTATGACATTTCAGAAGACATCTAAGTGAGGAGATAAATATATATACAGTGGAGGAAAGAAGGAATATAATAATGATAAGGGCTCTCTGTTTTGGATAGAAAAACAATTTAGATATCTCACAGGAATTCATATAAGTCTAAAGGAGAAATAAGGATAATTCTGCGATTTAGTATAACAGGGTGATAGCTACTTAGAGAAGGCAATAAGGGGTATAGGGCTCTCTTTTTTGGAACGAATACATCATAACCATGTCAAGAAGGCCGAAGGTAATTACAGGAAGTATAGGACTGTAAACTAGTGCGAGGAAAGGAGGCATCTTGGTGGAGTATTGCATAGTGATTGGAAAAGGGTTATCTATATAGGAGCCTCAGGTCTGCAATATAGGTATACATATAGCGAAGGAAGGAATATCTCTAACAAGGAGGCCAATTTCAGTCCATCAAAAGAGGTACACCAGTTATAGACCAAGTTATCTAGTATTGATATAGAATGGTGTAGAAAAGGGGGATCAGAATAAGGAGCTAAGTGAAGAGAACTGACAAGGTCTTAGAGGCATAAAAGGGTCAAGGGTGTGTGTCATGGTCATGTTACTTGTCAACTAAAAGTCTATAATAAGTATTACTTGCGAGTTTCCTTCTCCAAGAGGGATAGGTTTTGGCCCTAGCTTGAAGAGCCTAAAACTTGTGTCTCTTGTGTTTTGATAATTGACTTAAGTTCACAAGTAAGAGAAGATAATTGATAATTGACTTAAGTGTCTCTTGTGTTTTGATAATTGACTTAAGCTAATAAAGAGAAGATATAAGTAAGAGAATTAAGTTCACAAGTAACTATCAAGTAGAGAATTGAATTAATTCGTGCCCTTCCAAATTCTCAACACCATATGTTTGCTCCAAAAGCACTACCTTGGACCTAGATGAAATATTTGAGTTGAAAGTGTCATAAGTTAGTCATTGCAAGGTCTACCATATCTTTTTGGAACTTTGGATGTCGTTTAGGGTGAGGGGTTGGGAGTTATGGATTGAGGGGTTAAGGTGTTTAGGGGGTTATATATAATTATATAACACAAATTCTATAAAAATAAAAACATAAAATATATTACAAACAAATAACAAATTCAAAAAAGAATTAAAAAAAAAACACTCTTACACCAAAACCCTTTCCCAATAAACCCACTCGCAATCATGTTGACCTATGCATTAATTAACCCCACCCATCAATAAGGAGAGTGCTCATGGAGTAGCAACCCACTAAAACTTGTATTGTATCAACCCCACCTATCAGTAGCAAGAGTGTGGAAAGGAGGAGCCCACATACATTTGCATTGGATCAACTACACCTGCCAGTAATTAGAGTGTGCATAGGAGCACACGGGTACAAAGTAAGAACACCCCACCGATTTTTCAAGGAGGGATCGACCTCTCCTACAAATAAGGAGAGTGCGCATAGTAGAACACTAGTCCAAAGATAGAATTCCCCACTTACTTGTCTAAAAAGGGATAAAACCCATAATGTATTTGGTATATCTTCTGCACAATCCCTTGCCATATTTCTCAATTTTCAAGGTAGAACATTCCATCTCAGTTGTATGTTTTGAAAGTAGAAAATGTGAGAACATGTATAGATACACAACGTCAATATAAGGTTTATCTGGGGATAAGGGTAATATACATGTTGGTTTGGGGTTACATGTATGAAATAATATATATATATTTATATATATGAAATGATTTCTAGTGACTTGAGGTTACGTTATGATACACATGCATAAGTGGATATGGAAAATAACCATTTCCAATTTTTACTTGTAAACTAGTTGTTGGAACAGGGTCTCCTACGAAGCTGCGAATCTGGTCCATTTTGTATATTTTTTATTATATTTAGTCTAACGCAGGGGTTTTGGGGTGGGTCAAAGCCCCTAATGCATTGTAAGCGGGTCAAGGGTAGACCAAGAGTCTTCAAACCACGGTTTGCAAACCATTGGATGCGTATGCTAAAATAGTATAAATAGTTGAGCGTTTTTGAGTCGATAGGTAGAGGATGAATAGCGATTGAAGCGAAGTACGAATTGCTAGATCTTGGGTTGGGTTGTTTGGGTTAGGACTCCTGCTGGTTGTGTGCGCAGAGATCCTTTGTCCTGTTGTATGTGGACCCTGCTGGCTATGTGCACAGGTGGTATTCGAGGACTGTAAGAGGATTTTGATAAGCAATATATGTGAAGTATTGCTAAAACATATGATGTTGTCTAGATCTATTCTATTATATGTGAACTCAGATTGTCTGATTAGGCTACAAAATCGTCTATTTATCTCTGTGGTATGAAAGTATTTTCACTTAGTATGTTACTGTGATATGACTATTGTTGCACTTACTGATTGCATCTCTGTTAATGAACGTGAACTATCTGTGTTGAAAATATTGGCTGCGATTATGATGTTTTATGGTTGTAATTGATGATACGCATGTGGATGCGAACCTGCTAGAGCAGATATGATAAGAACTATAGTCTGGTTACGTTCTGGAGCCCTACGAATCACCCTTCTATGTGGATTTGATAGTTGTGGCCCTATGTTATTAACTACTCTCTCTTAGGGTGTGGAAACCTGGTTCCAGCACCCTCCCATACTGCTTCGGGTGAGACTTTGACTTGCGAAAGTGGGTCACTGCCGAAAGGGCTAGTAGTATAGGGGTTTCACCTCCCGAACCTGGGTCAGGACCCCTCGAGCCAACAAATGGTTCCGTTTTCGGGACCAGGAGAATTTTGAGAGAGATCGGGTAATGCCAGGCCATACTGGAGACCTGAAAGAAAATAAATCGATGAATTTTTTGAGAAACAAGTTTAGTAGTTTGTAGTAAAATAAAACCGAAGTAACAAGTTGACCACTGAAGAGTGGAAGAACAAGTATATTTTCATGGAGATCTATAGGATCTTCTTTGTAACAATTTTGATTAAGCTCCAGGAGTGGTTCGCAAGGATGGTCAAATTTCAGGAGTGTTGGAAAGACGAGCGGGTCACACAATGGACCTCAGAATTGATCCAGCAGCTACAAAAGACTGATAACACCATGAATCGCACGGTGGATCACTGGGTGGAAAGTGTGTTGGGAGGGTTTGTAACAGAGTTTTCCATCGATCAATTCGTCTCATATTCTGAAGCGGAGCGACGGTTTTTCAAGGGTTTCCAGGGTAAGTTTCTGAAAACCTTAGCATTACTAATCAAGATATTGATGTGCGAAAAGGGTATTCTGTGTAGCCACACCAAGTGAATGACCTTTGATTTGGATGGGAGTACAACACAAAGTGGCCAAGACTATCGGACCAACCAAGAAGGAGATAGATCTATCTACAGTTCGGTAAGAGAAGCAGCTGTGTAGAGTCCTCCAGCCACACCACTTTCAAACTAGCATAGGGGAAAGAACTCACCTACGCCTATGCCATCACTGGAAGAAGGCATGGTTGTGCACATGAAGTTACCTACCTTTAAGGGTGTGGGAGAGGAAGACATGGATCAGTTCTGGTTTGTCACAGGATCCGTATGGACTATGCAGAATGTAGCTAGTGATGCAGTGAAAAGGGCACAATTGTCCCTTGCCTTTGAAGGAAGAGATTTGGACTGGTACATGGGATGCATCGGGCAACACGTGAACGCAACCATTGAAGAGATTAAGAATGCCTTAAAGCAACAGTTCAAGAAGCCTAAGTCCTACTTGCAAATAGTGGTGGAACTAAAGGATTTCAAGCAAGGGCCTTCTGAGTCTATGTGGGAAGCCGATCAGCGACTGAGGAAGGTGATTATAGAAGGAGGATTTCAGTATGATGACAGACAACACACAGAATGGTTCATCGCTATGTTGCTGCCTCACCTGCGCGTACCTATGGGTCACCAAACTTTTGAATCACAGGAAAAAGCCTTGGAGGTTGCTATGAAGTTAGAAGCTGCGCCCAGAGATGATACCCAGCTGGGCAACCAACAGATCCATGGATAACTGGAGGCGATGCACATGGAGATCCAAAATCTGCGAAAGGAGTGAGGAGTAGAGGCTAGCCTTGAAAGATGGTGCATACGATGTAGGACGAATAGTCACACCAAGGATAATTGTCCTTTGTTAGTAGATTATATGCAGGCTGGGGGACCTAGTGCGTTGCGCCCTAGGGAAATTGTAGGGTCAAGTGGGCCGGCACTATGGTGCGATGATTGTCATGTTGCGGGGATGCACGACACAAACCACTACCCCTGCCTTGCTGCATATGTCCTAGAGGTAAAGCAGAAATGGTGTAGGTTCTGCAGGTCTGTAGGACATGATGAGCAAAAATTCCAGACGTATGATTTGATGATTGATCAAGGGAATCTATATAGGGTACAGTCAGATCTGTCCTCGCCAAGATCCATCTCGAGCATAGGTGGCTCCCCAGCGAGGGGTAGGGGAGGAGGAAGAGGTGGCAACGCAGGTCAGGGACGAGGGTAACTAATCTGTTATAACTGCGGAGAAGTAGGACACTTTGTAAGGGACTGTCTGAACCCTACGAGACAGTCCTGCCGGTATTGCAGACAGCTGGACCATGCGATTTAAGACTGTCCAATATTGATAGAAAAAATGAAGGAGAAGCAGCCGACACCTACACAGAATGTGCAGAGAGTTAAGGCTAAACTGCGAGACAAAGATCCAAGCATGAACATCGTAACACGCAGTGGGATGGCCACCGGGGGACTTAGGGAGAAGGCTGTGATTGAACCCTTGATCCGATAAGTGGTTATCAAATAAGAAGGTTTGGATCTAAAAAATGAAAAAGAAACATTTGTCGCAACTCGCAAATACTTTCTGAGGCGGAGGCACCTATGAACCTCAAGGTAGATGAGGAGGTCAAACCATTTTTTCAAGCATGTATGAAGCTTCTGCGCAACCCAAAGGCTGTGGAGAATCTTCAGGCATTAATAGATAGCCGCGCAGTGTGGCCTAACCTACCCCAAGAAATCAAGGATGTGCACAAATTATACAGATATAAGAAATGCACCGGTAGGGAGATGTGGTTGACAACACAGATCGGTGACTACGAAATGGGTCAAGTTATTTTAGACCTAGGGTCAGATGCAAATGTACTACCAAAACAAATGTGGCAACGGATGGGAGAATCTAAGTTGGAGTGGTACACTATCCAACTGTGTATGGCCAATCAACAGAAGATCATACCCTTCGGGAGACTGTCGAAGATCATGGTAGATATTACAGGGGTTAAGGTTCGAGTTGATCTTGAAGTAATTCAGAATATAGAAGATGCAGACCCCTACCATGTGCTCCTAGGGTTAGACTGGGCCATATATATGGGAGACATCATTAATTTGAAGAAGAGAATTATGGTGTTTGAAAATAACGGTACAAGGGTGATAGTACCATTAGATCCTGTGGAAGGCGAACGATATACTGAGCCAGTGCACAATGAAGAAGATGTAGATCACATTTATAAGTTGACTGTGCGGGATGAATATTGGATCAACCCCACGGCGGATGGTGTACTCTTCTGGGAAAAGGGCAGTGAATGCTTCTCTAACTTCGACGAGGAGATGGAGAACTGGAAAAATTGGTTACATGATGTCTCTGCACTGTGATGTCGTCGGGTCACAAAGGACTTCTGCTGCATTTCCTTAGAGGTAAGAGACCTACCCTATTTTGATGGTTCTAGTAATATTAAAGAATTTTTGGGAACATTCGAAGTCACCCGGGCCGCAGATTTTACCATCATTGCAGGTCATTTATATAATATGGGAGTTGATGAAATATTGCGGAGATATGTTTTGGAACAGGAAAGGCACGCTATCTTGGCAGAGGCTCATGACTGAGTAGCAGGAGGTCACTATGCAGGGAGAGCGGTCACGGCGAAAAAATCTTGAGAGCTGGGTTATGGTGGCCAACCCTGCATAGTGACACTTACGATTATTGTAAAGCCTACAATACGTGCCAACGAACAGGGATGTCGTCCCACAGAGATGAAATGCCCCTTCAACCACAAATGGCTCTACAAGCATTTGATAAATGGGCCATCGATTTCATAGGGCCTATCAACCCACCAGGGAAGAAGACGGGTGCGCACTACATTATTGCTGCCACTGATTATGTATCTAGGTGGGCCGAAGTACAAGTAGTAAAGGATTGTACTACGGAGACCGCTGCACATTTCATCTTTGAAGAAATCCTGATTAGAATTGGATGCCCAAAGATCCTCATGTGCAACAGAGGTACGCACTTTGTTAATGAAATAATCCAATATTTGACTGAGGAGTTCTGGATCCATCATGTGAAGAGCACACCATATCACCCACAGGAAAACGATGCAGTTGAAGCTTTTAAAAAAATCTTGGAGCAAGCGCTGACAAAGGTATGCAACGCTGATCGCAACGATTGGGACGTGCACATCCCATTGATTCTTTGGGTCTATAGAACAACCTACAAGAAGCTAATGGGGAAAACCCCATTCAGGATGGTTTATGGTAAAGAGGCCATTATGCCCATGGAGTATATTGTTCCTAGTCTGAGTATCGTAGCATTTATGAACATGGCAGAACCTGACATCATGGAAGAGTGATTAGCACAACTTATGGCTTTGGAGGAAGGTCGGTTTCTCGCTTATTTCCATCAACTGGTTCAGAAGGCCTGCGATAAAGCCTGACATGATCGACATATTTGAAAAAATACATTCACGGAGGGTGAATTGGTCCTCTTATACGATAGCCAATCTGCAAAGCATCCAGGGAAGTTCTGACAACACTGGCTTGGTCCCTACACCATTAAGTCACGGATGGTGGAGCTGTTAGGCTAGCTACTCTACTCGGTGATATGCTACCAGGCTACGTCAATGGTACTCGGCTCAAGCCATATCGAATCAAATGACTATATGGCCGGAATAGCTGTGTAGGCTCAGGTGGAGAACCCACCATCTCAATGACTCGGGACAAGTCAAAAGATTGTGTTGGGGGACTGTTGGAACAGGGTCTCCTATGAAGCTATGAATCTGGTCCATTTTTTATATTTTTTATTATATTTAGTCTAAAATAGGGGTTTTAGGGTGGGTCAAAACCGATAATGCATTGTAAGCGAGTCAAGGGTAGACCAAGAGTCCGAAAACCATGGTTTGTGGACCATTGGATGCGTAGGCTAAAATAGTATAAATAGTTGAGCCTTTTTTATTCAATAGGTAGAGGATGGATAGCGATTGATGCGAGGTATGAATTTCTAGATCTTGGGTTGGGTTGTTTGGGTTAGGACTCCTGTTGGCTGTGTGCGCAAAGGTCCTCTGTCCTGCTGTGTACAGACCCTATTGGCTGTGTGCGCAGGTGGTATTTGGGGAATGTAAGGGGATTTTGATAAGTAATATATGTGAAGTATTTCTGAAACATATGATGTTGTCTGGATCTATTCTATTGTATGTGAACTAAGATTACCTGATTAGGCTGCGAACTCATCTGATTATCTCTGTGGTATGAAAGTATCTGCACTTAGTATGTTACTGTGATATGATTGTTGTTGCACTTACTGATTTCATATCTGTTAATGAACACGAACTATCTGTGTTGACAATATTGGCTGCGATTATGTTGTTTTATGGTTCTAATTGATGATATGCACGTGGATGCGAACCTGATAGAGCAGATCTGATAAGAACTATAGTCTAGTTATGTTCTGGAACCCTACGAATCACCCTTCTGTGTGGATCTGATAATTGTGGGCCTGCGTTATTACCTACTCTCTCTAGGGTGCGGAAACCTAGTTCTAGCACCCTCCCATACTGCTTCGGGTGAGACTTTGACCTGCGCAAGTGGGTAACTGCCGAAAGGGCCAATAGTATAGGGTATTTGTTGGCAAAGCTTCACCTTTGAACCTGGGTCAGGACCCCTCGAGCCAACACTAGTTGAGAAAGCATGTAAGCTATTGAAATCGATGGTTGAATGATGTTTTCCTAAACAAGTACTATAATAGTTATATGTTTGGCTTGAGAATAAAGGAGGGTAATTATGCAATTAGGGTTTCTATTATTGTATAAAGACCCTAATCTATATTTGTCACTAGCATGTTCTTTATGTGTTTTTTAATTTTTTTTAGAAGTATACTTGGATGATACTTGTAGATCATATTTAAATTAAGAGATGAATGGTACCACAATTGAATATTGTGGTTGTGAAGTGTTTTTATATATGAACATGCCCAATAGGATATTTATGCATATGGGACAATCTCGTGTATGGTATTTGTGACCTCTAATTCAAAGGTGTCATTTGGATACAATTTTCACTTTTACAACCCATTTTCAATTTTCACCAATTATCCTATCCTTGCCATTTTTTACATAGCCTGAGTTTGTTGTAAATATTCAAGGGCTTGTACTATATATATATCTCCATCAAGATACTGGGCCTATTCCCATCATGTTTCAACTACAACTTCTGGCCTTGATGCATATGTATACACAACAATAATTTTTTCACATCTAATAATTACTAATAACATAGTTACCAACCTATTGTCTTTTGGCCCATCGCCAGAATTTTTCCAATGTGTTAGTGTTTTTATAACATTTCCCATTTTATATATTCATCCAAACCCTAGGTTTACACAAGGACCTATTGGTAGGGGATACCATGTGCCAAGAAATATCAACATACACATACATTTAAGTTTAACTTCCATATTTGTGTTATTTCTATTGCCTACATGCAATAATGTTTTCACCTATGATTGTTACTATAACATAATTACCAAACTACTTCCTTTTGGCCTATAACCTCAAGTTTTCCAACGTGCTAGTGTTTTTGTTCCATTTTCCATTAGAGCTATTCAACCAGCTACATGGGTTACAAGAAACTCTATTGGCATAGGAGATCATGTGCAAAGAAATATATACATATATGCGAGTAAGTCTAACTTCTACCTTTGTGCTCTTGCTATTGCTTACATGTAATAATGTTTCACCTTTGATTTTTATTAATAACATATTTATCAAACTATTGTATTTTGGCCCATAGTTAAAAAAATTTCCATCATGCTAGTGCTTTTGGTTCATTTCCCATTGGAATTGTTCCACCAATTATTGTGGTTATAGGAGAATTTGTTGGTACAAGAGATCATGTCCTAAAAAATATTAACATAGTAAGTCTAACTTCTAACTTTGTGCTCTTTCTATTTTCTACATGTAATAAAGCCTCACTTGTGGCTAAATAAATAGGGCCAACATTTTCTTCTAGAGGAGCTCCATTAAGTTTCTCTATGCATGTACTTATCGTGTGGATACAAATGCCTCATGCACAATTGGTTTCTTCGCACATACGTTGAGCAATGTTTTCAAACAAAAAATTGGTCCAATCATAAAATACTCAAAGATCCAAGGTTTTCCTAACAAGTCAAGGGAATTTTCCTTGCTAACATGCAAACCTCATGATAAAAAAAAATAGTTTAATAAATATAAAGGAAATAAAATGAAAACAATATCTATTGTAGAAGAAACACAAACTATCCCTAGAATAATTCAAGAGATAGGTAGATTTTGACTGCAAAATCTTGGCCAAGAAATTAGCTTCTTAGTATTAAGCATAGAATAAAAGTAATTCTTACAATACAATTAAATTCCCTTGAATACAAAATTTCCCAACCCCTTGTCCATGGGGCACAACACACATAGACACAATATTACAAACAAAAAAATCCCATGCCCCTTGAATCTGGGAAGGTATAATTAGGAAATTGAATTTGGTGCTCAGATCTAACATGTACATGTTAGGAAAAAACTCGACCAACTAAAGTCAAATAATATGTTGCATGTGTTAGCCACATGGAATCCTTCACATGCTAGGATTAATTACATATCTTGGTTGTGGAAATGATGAGTCTAATGTATTGTTGACCCATATTTTTTCATGCTAATGAAAAGTGAACTTTGGTCTATGTTTGTGACCTTGGTGAAGTGTGTCCATCAATGAACTCTTTCACTACTAGTATTTAGATGCTTTTTAGTGCACTAATACCTCTTTATAATTGTATTCTACCATTTTTTATTTTTCTTTCCCAATTTTGTATTTTTTCTCGACTCTTAAGACTTACAAATTTTTCCTCTTGACATAATTTTGAGTTCCTTTATTTGTATGACCTAATGAATAATAAGAATTAGAGCTTATACTTTTCATAAATATCATGAATAGGGAATGCGTTAAGCTGATTCTATTGGGTGCCAATGTGGCTTTAGATGATGATTTCTTTGAAATCCTTGAAGCTTAGTAGGCATGTGTAATGTTCCCAATTTTATCCTCAAGCTAAAATGGAACATTATAGTTGCACATTTTATTTTATTTTAATAAAATGGGGAAGGAGACACCTTAGCCCTTTTAGATGAAGAAATAACACTCATCATGTGAAAAGGAGGAGAATAAAGCAGCTGAAATAAACACCAAGGGTGTGAATGGAACCCAGCTCACTTGATTAGTCACCTTTGACTAAAGTCAACAGCGCTGCCCAAGGAGGAAGAGGCTTCCCAGAGAAGTTGTGCAGTTTTGGAGGGAAGACACTCATGTGAGGGTGGAAACCCTAATTTGTGGGACCTTGGTGGAGAAGAGTTCCTTTTGTTTATAAGGAGGAGATGGCAACCCATTTGGACATGTTAAGTTTTGGAGTTTCAGACTTGGGTCTGAAAAGGCTTGCATCCCCAGGCTGTTTAGCAGGGTGATGGTGCCCTCAGGCACTAGGGTATTCCTGGTCAGGAATCCCTTACTCTTCCTCAAGTAAGGATGAGGATTGAGCTGATTTTCCTCAATCCGGCATTGGCCACAGCTACTACCATCATCTACAGCGTTAGCTTTGCAGCAGAGAGGACGTTGTGTTGCCGGGGGCAGCAAAGGAGGAACTCATGGAGTCACTCTTGTTTGTTTTCTTTAGAGAAGGAGTGATCTATTCATTGGAGGAGCTTCAAGGAGGATTCCTAGGCTTAATTTAAGATTTTTTGGCATGGGCCAACATTCCATCATCTCCCACTGCATAGTCCATGGAGGAAGTTGTGTTATTTCAGAGGAGGCAGTGAGAGAGGGTTTCATGGAGCTCATCAGGAGGTGTTTTTGAGACAAAGGGATCAACCCTTTGTATTAGATACATTATCAGAGGAGGGAAATCAAATTTTAGATCAGCCACATCCTCATCCATATTTTTTATCAGTTGCAGTGACAACTTGGTTGTCACATTTTTGTATGTTCTGGCATTTCTATCAATCTCTCCTAGATTGGCTAGAAATCTTGTATTTCAGCCCATTCTTGGTTCTTGGGATATTTTCTTGTACCTTTCAGCCACATTTCCATTCTATACATTTTCAGTAGCTGCTTCACTCTTAGAGACTGCACAGTCATGGTCTTCTGGCATTCTGTGTAGTTGCAGCAACTCCGACATTTCATTGTATATTCATTGGAGTATGGTTCTAAAGGTTTGAGAGGCTTGTCCCCTAAATTATTTCTTGTATATTAATGCTGAAATCATAATATAATGTTGGCTATACCATTTCCCTCTCATGATGTATTCAAATTTGCAGATTTTAATGGTCATGTTCATATATTGTTGTAAGCTCTCTCATTGAGCATTGTTTTAGAGACCTAGATTGGGGAGATCTGAATAACCCATCTAGAGTTATTTCTTTGAGCTCACATTCTGCATAGGAGTTGTATGATGTGTTTTCTAAGGCATTCTAGCAATGTTTTGTCTTATTTTTACAACAGCTTCCTTATACAGCGTCCTTAAGGACCCTATAGCAGAAATTCCCGAAGTGGAATATTGCATATCCATAGATAGAGTATATGAAGGGCCAGCTAGCCTCAGGATTTCTCCCTTCTGTGGAAGGAGTCATATCCTGTAAATGCCCCAACAGTCGATCTTTTAAATGGACTTGTGATGTCTCACTGAAGAAGGAATTGGAATATCTTAAGATGTTCCTGATGGAGCAGAATTTCCTGAAAAAGGAATATTACAGCATGTCCTTCCCCCATTTGTGGTTGAATCCAAGAAACCCATCAATTATATAAAATTCCACTAATAAATGTCTTTTTCTTCATGAAATATATATCAAACCCATATAAATTATAGAGAAGAGATTCCTCCAAGGAAAAAAATATGCATCTTTCAACAGTGTATCAAATTATTCATAGTCAGGATATACATTGTTGGATTTAAATGGTATATATCCAATAGTACACATCCCTAATTATATGACATTAGATGAATTATTGTGGGGTGCATATCATTTTTTGTGGAAGACATGCATTAAGGGAGCTTTTGGATTGAGGCGAGGTGTAATATCCCACGTCCTATTTACAAAATAAAGGGTATATACTTGGATTTCAGCTTCTTCCCATTCCTTTTGATTATGTTGAAATACCAATGCCACCACTTCAATTTTCTCGTGATCTTATTTAAGAGGGATTTCAGTATAGACATATGCCATTTATGTTGGCTTAGCATATTGAGTGAAAAAATTGTGGACTAATCAAAGGTGGACATATTGGAAGTATCATAGATGATAATAAAACAATTTGATTGATTTATAACTAGTGATCAAGCTTCTAGGATCAATCATGTTCTTCAATCCCAATCCTAATCTTTGTTATGTACATTCCTCTCTCAGGAGAAAACTTTCCTTTATATACTTGTTAATTGCCTAATTGTACCTTGGGTTGGGAAAATATATTCAACTCATGTGATTTTTCACTTCCCATATGTGCTTTTCCATTCTTGGCGAATACAGGTTAAATGCCCTTACCCTAGAGAGAGGCAGACTAATTTGTGGGAGGTGGCCTAGATGAATGTAGGACAAGTCATGTCTTACTATTGGCAAGCATTTGGGTTTCTAGATCACCTAATCAATGCAAGGCTCACATTACTTGTCCATACAAGGAGGAAAATGAGGAGATATGTTGCATGTATTATGTGATTAGGACATGTCATGCAAGATCAAAGCAGTGTTAAATTGATGACAAACTTTCATCAATTCAATAATGCAATAATCAATTTTAAAATTAGCATGTCATTATAGGTGTTTATTTAATTTTCAAAACCATCAAATTGATGTGCAATATATATATATATATATATATATATATATATATATATATATATATATATATATATATATATATCAATGGATAAACTGCCTACACCTAGAATCATGGTATTGGGAATTTGTGCAAGTAGTTTTGGCTAGCTCAAAAAAATCTCGGCATCCATAAGGGATTGACACATACTCATTGAATGTTTTTTCATCTAGTACCCTATATAAGGAATTTTTGAGAAATAACCTCTCCCCAACTAAAGATATTGATAAGGGAAGATATTATGAGAAATATGATGAGTGATATGATGGAATGAATACTTAACAAAAAATGTGTGATGTGATATGATGGAGTGGAGACTTCAATTTTACTTGCAAAGGGAGCTTTTTGGTGGGTTAAGGTGAGAAAAATGAGACATAGATGATGACGCGGATGACATGTGGATGAAAGATGTGAATGACACATGGTTGAATGACGTGGATTACATGTGGATGAAAGATGTGAATGACACATGGTTGAATGACGTGGATGATGCATGGGGTATGACATGTAGGGCACATTAATGAAATTCATAGAAATGGTTGTGTTAAAATATTCCTTGTTGATGTTGTTTGTAATACGAATCAAATGGAAATTCAGGCATAAAGTGAGAGCCACAAAACTTCAAGTGGGTGTACTTCAAAGGTAAATTCTCATTTCAAGGAGTCTAAAATTATCAGTTCAAAATGAGTGTTGTGGGACTTTAAGCATAAAATTTGTGTCACAAAAAGTCGAGTGGGTGAACTTAGAAGGTAAATGCTTGTTTCAAGTAGTTTGAGATTTCAAAAAAATAGGTATGGATCATGAAAAATAAATAGAAAGGGATAGGTGAGAGAATTTTCTTAGGACATTGATTAAGTAAACTTGATCAAATCTTGTCTACATGCAGACAAGATACTTGCAAATGTGATGTGGCTTGAGCACACCATTTGACAATTGGTTTTGGTTCAAGAAATGCACACTCTATCTCAAGAAATGCATACCCTACCTTAGGAAGTGCATGCCCTGCCTCATGAAATGCATTCCATTCCTTAGGAAATTCACACCTTGTCTCAACAAATGCACACCTTTCCTCAGGAAATGCAAGCCCTATATTAGGAAATGCACACCTTTCCTTAGTAAAGGCATATCCTATCTTAGAAAATGTGTGCCCTACCTTAGGAAATGCACACCCTACCTAAAAAAATGCATGTACTATCTCAAGAAACACATACCTTTCCTTGAGAAATGCCTTCCCTATCTCAAGAAATGCTTGAATTTCCTCAGGAAATATATTCCTTGTCATAGGAAATGAGCCCTCTACTTGCGATGCTTCAATAAATTAATTTTTGGCAAGTTTTATCTATACATCTTGCTAGCAATTATGCAATCCACAAATGTCCACTATGACCAAATTAGAACGTAACCCTCTTCTGAAATATTCATAGGATCCATTTGGATTTCTTATCATGAGGTTTGGGTATGCCTTTAGAACCTTCTCAAACTTTTCTAGGTAGTGGTCCTAGGTCAAAATTTTATATTTCCAAGTTAGTTTTCAAATAAAATTTTGTTCGTTGGATATGTCTAGATCTTTAAAAGCTACTCCCTCCAGTCTATTCATGGTTATTTTCATTTCATGAGTCATGTACACCATTATCATCTACAATCTTAGGTCAGTCACCATGCTTTCACCTAGGTCAGTGTCTAGGTGTCTTTCATTTTTCCACCATATATGTCCAAACTTTGTCATAAAGAAGGTGAAAAAAGGGTCATTTCCATCATACAAGTTATCTTTAAAAGGGAGTTAGCTTCATAGGAAAATAAAGAAAGACAATTTTTCTTCTTTCAAAAGCTCGTTACATTGTCAAATTATTAAAAAAAGCAAAGTGTTTCTCAAAAGACCATTATTTCACTAAAGGAAAAAAAGGGTGTTTTATTGATGTTATAAAAGGAAAATGTCACTTCCTTAATTCATTTTATCCTCTTTTGCTCGATAAAGTTCATCAATCACCTTTAGAATACTCTACCATTTCCAAAGGTGGAAGAAAACCAGAACTGAAATAAAATTCACTCTACTATGTTTCTGGAGGTAACGCGATGTTTCTGAGAAGTAGCGTGACGTTTCAAGAGGCAATGCGACTTTTCTGGGTGTTGGTTCTATGCTTCTGCATGAGTGCTATGTTTTTGGGATTCAGCCTCTAACTAAGCTTTTCAAGGTTTAAAACAAGTATGAAAACCTTCTGTGGCCTCCAAAATTAGTAAGTGGATGCTTTAAATGTCTTTTTCAAGTCAATTCATCAATGTATGAGTTATATCTCTCATTTGGGTTTTTCTCCACTACATTTTATGGTTTCCCTTTCTTGATTAGTTTTAGCCATTAAGGACCATTTTCACAACATATAAAACCTTCATTTATCCTCCGCATACCCTACCCTAACAACCCTTATTATGTACAGTCCCCTTTACCATTGTTTCCATCAAAACCCTAAATTCCCACTACATTTCCACAAGAAAATTGGAAAATTCTTGTGTTTTCCCATTTTGATCCATCTCCCCATACCTATTTCAAAATTTTCACTTGTAGCCTCAAGCTAACACATCAACCTACCTCCTCAAATTTTTGGGGAATTTTCCTTAACTTCCTTATACTTCATCACAACCCCTAAAGCCACCCTATCCCTATCCCTTGCTTTCCCAAATTCATTATCCCTACCCACTCATTTCATCTAGTAGGATTTCATCATGTTCACAAGTAGTATGGAGAGTGAAAAGAAGGCTCACAAAGGATGCCACCATTCAAGGTTTGAGCCATCCACATTTAAATAACTCAATGCCTCCCCTTATGCCAAGATATGTTTTGAAAACATAAGATATTTGAGGTTTTGTGAGAGAATCATGGAGGTAGGCTGCCATGCTCATTCGACTAGCCTTTTTGCCACTATCTCTAGCATAGAAAAAGCCATCATATAAGGCATTGAATTCAATCTATCAACAGATGCCATCACTTCAACAACAGGTATTCGAAATGAAGGAGAATTCTGGTTCAAGGGCATGGAATTGGACCTTGAGAACTACCCAATGTTCCTAAAACCTCATCGCAGAGATGACCCTGAACATGTTTTTCCTTTGAGTAATTTACTCGATAAGTATGCCCCATTAATTAAGCTAATTATGAAATATTTTACATGCGAGGGGAGATTTTCAAGGCTATACCAATACCATGTCAGGTTACTAATGCACTTGACAGCCACCAAATCACTCAATTTTTCTAACTATCTATTCAAGAGTGTGGTCAAGATGGAAGAAAATGTATAGAGAAAAGGAAAAAATCATCATCCTATTCTATTTCACCATAGTTTTGTCAAGCTAGTTGTTTTGCACCAACTCTCAGCAAACAATATGACTTGGGAAGCTTTCATGGAGAAAGTAGCATCAATGCCTGCTACTAGTCCACCAATTGTTCATAGCACAACATCAACACAACCAAAGGAGGTTGGTTCTTCGAGCAGGAAGGTAGAGATTTAAAAATCACCTAGGGTTGAGATCCTTCAAACCTATGAGAAGGGTAAGAGAATGTTTTTTTCTCCTAAGACCATCAAAGGTGTATTGGCACCTGAAGCTACACTTGAGTAAAGACAAACAATGGATCATCCACCTAGTCATGATGGTGAGTCACCATTGCAGCACCATGATGAAAAAGAACCCTTAGAGCTTGAAATTTCAGACCAGGTGAAGGATAAGTTAGTTGAGGAAATAATAAAGGAAAAGGTTGAAGATATAGCAGAGTTGAGGGAGGTTTTCTCAATAGAAAATTCCTAGATCACCTTCTTACAACAAGATAATCTTCCGTTAAAAGTGAAACTACTCCTCCAAAACAAGTGAAAGGTACATGTTGAGGCAGATAAAGGAAAAGGCAAAGAAATAGTATATGATGATCATCTGGAGGATGTATAAGTTGAAACAAATGCAAGAATACCAAGGACAAGAGGCCTCAAGAGGGCACTTTAGAAAGAAAGAGAATCAACTCCTAAATTAGGTTGGAAAACTTTTGATGAACTAATTCTTGATGAAATAAATCAAGATAGAGAGTATTGGCTTGATAGGGTGAATGGAAATCTTGAGAAGATTATGAAGAAAACCAAAAATAATAATAACCTCCAGAGACATATGGAAAATCACTATTGCACCAGAAACAAAATTTCCCAAATCAGGCTCAAACAAATGAAGAAAAATCTCAAGGAAGCTCAAATGAAGATTAAAGAGAAGGATAACTTAGACCTCCTTGCTAAGGAATACTTGGTTGTTTAGCCTATCATCCATGGGTGTCACAAAACAAATTTTGACCAATTTTAAGCATTTTGACATTTTTTGTGACTTTTGGAAAATTCAGAAAAATGGGTCTCCATAGAAGCATCGTGCAACGACACGACACTTTCTCTCAGGCCAAATGAAGATTGGCTTACATGGATAGATGCCATTTTAGCTACACATTTCAGATCAAGTCCTTATTTTTCATGAAACCCCTTGGTTGTGGAGCCAAAAAACTACCTCATTTTCATGCTTCTGCTAGTGTTTTTGACCAGGCGCGACGCTTCTAGAGTGAGGTTGGGAAAAACAAGTTTTGGAGGTCTTCCTGTGGGTGTTTTCTCAAATCTCAAGGTGCATTGGAAAGTAGATACATAAGGATACTTAGCCCAACCTTCAGACTTGCATTTGGATGCTTTTAAGTGGGTCAAAATCACCCTTGAACAGACATGACGCTTCTGCCAGATAGGGGCAACGCTTTTACTATAGGCGTTACATTTCTACTTTGGATTCCTTTCAGACAACCATCATGCCAGGAAAACTTAAGAATTCAATGCTAGTTGTCCCATGAGGTGTCATTTGATGTATTTGATTTTTTTTTTCCTCTTATGATGAGGAAAAATGTAATTTAATGAAGGAGACACACACTCCTAGTCTTTAGCTAAACTTAAGGGATTAGTTTCTAACTTCCCTAGATTCTAGGAAATGAATCATCTTATGTAATTATGATGCTTTTTGGATAGGATTTCGACCCTATGAGGTTTCAAGAACTCTATTTTGTATAATTAGTCCACCTCAAGTCATTTTAGAGGTTGGATAGTTGTTATTTTCATTGGAGCTATTGTACAAGCTTTAGTTATTGAAATCAAAGACAATGTTGCAAACATAGTATTGGGACTCCAGTGTTATGCCTTTGAGCATTTTTTTTCTTTGTAAAATTATCATGTTGAATGTTATTTTATCCATATTTCACATATATTCTTATTTATGTTATTTCTTATCAATTTATAGACAAAAATCATGCTTTCCATGCTTTGTTTTTTATAATATTTACATGAACATGTCTCTGCTATTCTGATGAATGAATTCAGTTTAATGATCATTCTAACTCTTTCTCTTTTCACCCTATACACAATGAAAAATTAAACATGCTTCTAAGCTTATCTACTTGGCCTCACCCTTACCTCTGCAATCTAGCCTTTGAAATTTGAACTAAACCCTAGACCTAATTCCCTAACTGTCATTCCTATCCAGCAAAACTCTAAACAAACAAAAACCCTAATCTACTAAGCATCATAACTAGCCTAAGATAAATATATTCATTCATCTCATTGGCTGCAAAGTGACATTGAGAGAGCCCTCTCTGGTTGTGTTAGGGCTAGCTACCTGACCTAAAGGTTGATTTTTGGTTACCTTCCTTCAGCTCCATTTTCAGCCTTGGGAACTAGGGGGGAGTGATAACATTTTTGGCACTGTTGCCGGGGAGCGATTGCAAAAATTTCGCTGGGAAAATTTCTTTAGTCCACTGAAGGTTAGACTTGTGGGTGACAAGTTCTGACATTCAAAGAAGGCTAAGTCTGTAAATTTGAGCCAAAGTACAAATTATCAAGAAAACCTGACTCCCAAAAGACACACTAGGTCAAATCTAGACCGAAATCCCTCACGAATTTTCAATGAACCTGAGAGTATTTTAAGAAAGCAGAAGAAAAAGTCTAGGAAAGTTGGAAAGGCTATTCCTCCACTTGTAAAATAAAACTCCTTGGCTACAATATTTTCTTCAGAATATTTTTCCTATAATTTTGAATTTGAAACATCTTTATTTAGCTCTAGCTCTGAATATTTGCTTTCAAAAATTGTCTTTGATTCTATAGATTTTGAAACTCATTTACCATTTTATAAATATTCTTTTTCCAAGGTTCATAGTGAAGTTTGTTCTAATTTATAAAAACATAAAGTTTTGGTGGATGAGCTTCAAGTAAATTTAGACAAAGCTTATTTTCAATACCAGCAGCAGGATTTTTCTTCACCACCTCCCATTACACCTGTTAGCGCTCGATTCTGCCACAGGCTGAAGAAGGCAAAACTCGAGGCAACATCAAACCAACCTTAGCCTCGTAGCTAGCCCTATGAGGACAGGAGAGGGCTCTCTCCGGGTCAAACTCAGTGAAAGATGTCCAATAGGATCTGAGATGACCTAAATGAAACACTGATATTGATTTTAGGCTAGTAAATTGATAAGCAAGAGGTTTTAAATAAATGATTGGGGTTTTCTGGGCTGTGTGGGGCAAAGACAGCAAGAGCAGAGATTAAATGAAGAACACAGATTATCTCCCGAGGCAAGATAAGCATGAAATTTAACAATCAAATTGGAATTTAAACGGAATGGCAAGACTGCTGAGAAGTTGACAAGGGCATGTGTGATGAATCCTTATCAAACTGAAGAAAACATAGAAAATGAATACCTCCCCAGGCAGAGCAGTAAATTGTATTCTGCCTTTCTCACTTAAAGGTATTCAACAGAGAATGATTATGAAATGACATGTAAAACATTACAAGCTACATATGAAACATAAGAAAAGACAAACTGCTAAATCCACACCACAAGAATCTCAAGAAACAGAGCTATACTTCTCCATTAAAATCTCTGTCTAAAACTGTAAAATAAAACTCTGTTTTTCTCCTACACTAGCTCTCAGAACTCTCTCCCCCCTACAAATGATTATTTTAATACATTAAATAAACTATTCTAGAAAAAACAAATCGACCCCAAAACAGGGGCGCTGTTTCACCTGCAGTTACAACAATAGAAAAGAGCGTTTCCTCTATTCTAAAATAAAACAGCGTTCCTCTAAAAATCCTCTGATGGCCGACACATGGAGCGCAGATCCCGTTGAATAAAGTCTGGAAATAGGAATCGAATCCTATTCATTTGGTAACAGGTGTCTTTGTTTATTTTTGGTTGAAGTGAAGGGCCAGATGTCAAGGACGTGAGCCAAATTTTTCTAGTTGACAAATCCTTTTTGGATATTTCCCAAACCTTTCGCTCTCCTCGAGATTTCTCTTCATCATCTGTGGATGTTCCTTCAAAAATCACAGCTTTCCCACGTTGCTCTAGCAGCTTAAGAGCCCGGATTAAAACTATGCGATCAATGACTGGAACCCCACTATCACGTAAAATATTTCTGGCACCTCGGCTTCAAATTACAATGGATGATTGCCCCCGGTTTGGATTCGTGAAGATAATTCATTCCTTTTGCAGTCTCAAGAGCAATTCTCACTGCCTTTGCAGGTTGTAAACGTTCTTTCTTTGGAGGTAACTTTTCAAATCTCCGTTTGGAAGATACTCTGCAATGATCATCATAGGAACATTTTGTGTGACAGCACCCACAAACTGAACCACATGAAGATGCCGAACCTTTTGTAGCAGTGTCAATAATTTGTATCATTTTCATAGGAATAGAAACCATTCCCATCCTAACCCGGATTCCTTTTGAGAAATTTCAAATACAAACTGTTTAATTGATTGGATACCGAATCAATGATATCTTGGCAGTAAATAGGACTTATGTAATATAGAACATCATGAACAGTGGCACTCAACATAGTACATAATGCTCTTACACACCTGAATTGAATTGTTAGAACCCACATAATACTGATCAACTGTCTTGAGCCATCCCAGATCATCATGGGTGTGGGAACCGAGATGAACATTGAGCTTTCCCTGCACTGGCCCTTCTGTGTTGTTATAATCAATTGGCAGAGATTTTCATAGAGGGAGATTGAGCTCAAAGAATATAGTGCCAATGGCAGACCAATTCCATTGCAAAACTGTGCATGGGGCCACGAATGTTGGTGTAAAATCAGATTCGATTGCCTAGAGGAATCCACCTCCTTATATACATTGCTGAAGGCTAGGCAACAAACCCGCAGGCATATGCTTTTCAAGAGATTAAAGTATGCCTTTCATTCCAGTGATTCCTTGGCTAAGTAACCAGATCTGAGCAATAGTTTAGAACCTGTTTGTAGACAGTTGGAGAAGATTTAAATCGAAACTGGGCGCTCAGCACGATTTTTCTGAATTCTGCTGTCAAGTGGGTCGCTTTTTCCCAAGTGGGTCGCTTTGCCCAAGTGGGTCGCGCCCGTTATAATTTGCACTGCGAAAAATTCCCAAGTGGGTCGCTCTTGCCCCGGTGGGTCGCTCTTGCCCAAGTGGGTCGCTCGACCTCCAAACCCTGTCAACGATGCTTCAAAACTCGAATTCGGCCTTCAAACTCCAGATTTCGATTTGTATGCTATGGATTTTTGGAAATGAAGCTTGTTTGCCCTTTTATACATGATGTAAATATCTTTCACAATCAGATTTGATTTTTTGAATTTGTTTGATAGCCCACACTATAATGTTTTTTGCATTTTGTCCTTTGGTCCTTTAATATAATGTTTTCTCTTTGGCTTTTCTGAATTTTTGAACTGAAATGCTTGTTGCCTTTTGCAGGGATGTTTGAAGCTGGTGCCACTGAAGAACTGTAAAATTTGAAATATTTTGACCATTTACCTATTTATTACCAAAACATATTTGATGATTTCTTCTTCAAAACAGGGTTTTGAAGAAGAATCAATTTCTTATTGATGACATTCCTGATATAAACAGCTACTGATCCTTCTCCTAGCCTGCAAGTGTTATTGAAACATTCTGAAAACAAGCTTTGCAAACATCTAAGTAGCAGTGGGTGAAAGTTGATTGGCATTGGTCTGTATATTGAACTGAGACTTTGACAGCTACCTGTCTGCATTTGACTCTGACAGAGGTTAGACAAGACGGAGTCTAACAACACCTTTTCACATAACTACATCATCATATTTTCCTTTCATTCCATCATTAACTCTGTAAGTTTTCACTCCATCAACACCTCTACAACCCCCTCCATTAATCATGGCCAAATTCTCTCCATTGATCTTACTGCAACAACTCACCGCACTACCTCAAAATTATGGTCAAAGATTTCCCCTTTTTTATGGAACATCATAGGTTACTACTTATCAACGCATTGTTAAAGTGGTTGATTTCATATATTTTGAAGAGATTGACAATGATGACACCAAGATGCGCATCATAGCACATAGTTTCTCAGTAGAGGTTAAAAAATGTTTTCGCTCTCTCACAGCTAGTTCAATAGCTAATTGACTTGCTTATGAAAAAATGGGAGGAGAAGAATAATCCATTGCAAATCCTAGTTGAATATAATGCCTTGAAAAGTAATTCTAATGAGTATGTACAAGAATTTACAGCTATATTCAATAGAATTTATGATTCTATTCCTAAAAAAATCAAACCTCCTCTAGGCCTTTCTTTACTTCATTACCCTGATGGTTTTGATCCTGATATGGCTTACCAACCGAGGGAAATAAATCCATCAACCCTTGAAGAAATGTAGTGAGTGTGGAAGCGAACATGATTATCAAAAAGTCAAAAATCAAGACAGAGAAAAGGGTGACTATGAAGGAAAAAACATCTACTTCATCTGAGGGAAAGCTTGACACCTTGATCAAAACCATGGAGAATATGATAGACAAAATTTCCATCGCTGGTAGACAAGTTGAACCCTCCTTTAGAAATCCCAATTTTAGGGGTCAAAATTAGCAGCCTCAATATAGGATCAAGCAAAGGGAACAAGGGGGTTAGGATCCACAAATTCAACAAAAAATTCACACTCCATTTCAGAAAAACTACAAAGAAGATATCGATGAAGAATATGAAGAAGAGATTTTGGGCAAGAATCATTAATTTGAGGAATATCAATAGTGTATCTTCCTCAATAAAGAAGATCAATTTTCTGCAGAAATTCATGCACACAACAATCAACAATATGTCTTGTCAAATTATTATATGCTATCAGTATATAAAAATATTACCAAAGGGGATATTAGAATGCTTTTACTCAAGTACAGAGGTAGTATGGTTTGAGGAATATGAATGTTCCTATAACCTCCAATCAGAAAAAAAAAACATAATTCTCAAACCGATACTCATCATAAAGAGATGACTATTTTAAATCAAGGGAAAGACAAGAGACCTGTTGTTCCTAGTCCTGCAAAAGGAAATGAAGCTTCTACCAACAGTCAGAAAAAAGATAAAAAATTCCAAGATGGAGAACAAAGGAGGGAGATCCCACACAAATATCATCTCGAGAAGAAATATGCACCATCCAAAGAGGTAGAAAAACATTTTTCCCTTTTTAGTCTTGAAAATGAAATCTCTAAACTGAAAGTCTCCATTCCTTTAACTGAAATAGTCAAGAATGACTAGTATAAGTTTCAAGTAGCCAAGTTTCTTAGGGTAGATTAGATGTCTGAAATGGTAAATGTAAGTGATGATCACCCAAAACTTTTATTTGGTCATGTTGTTGATGGTGATTTAGAAGATAGTGAGGTCCCTCTGTTTTATCTTGCCCTCAAAATCCATGATTTTATCCTCCATAATGCCATGCTTGATTCCAGAGTGTCTCATAACCTTATGCCCAAAGCCATCATGGACATATTAGGCCTAGATATCATAAGACCTTATCATAAAATTTATTCGTTTGATTCAGGCAAAGTGAAATGTATTAGCCTCATTAAAGATCTAGTGGTGTATTTAGAGAAAATCCCAACCAAGAATGTCCTCATGGATTTTGTTGTGGTTGATATCCATCCCATATATGGAATGTTTCTCTCCCAGTCATAGGGAGCGAAACTTAGAGGTACCTTGCAGCTCGACTTTTCATTTGCTACAATACCAATATTTGGATAACTTAGAAAACTATACTGGGAAAGAAAAATGAAGTGCATGATTAGTAGCAAAGAAAACCCTAATAATCACCCCATACATGTTGTTCACGCGGATTTAGAGTCTTTTATCTTATTCAATGATCAATGTTCAACATCTTCAGAAATTTTGATGGAAGAAAAGACAAAATTTCTGAGTTTTCAAAATCTGTTTTAGAAATTACAAATGTAGGAAATTGAGAAAAGATTCCAAGTGGTTTGGATCCAAGCGCATTAGCCCAAAAAATAGATGAAACAGTGAAAGAAACAGAACTTTTTGGTACACCAAACCTTTCTCAAGCAACAAGTAAAGTTCAGTCATATGATTTGCAGCATCCCGATGAAGAAAGCGGTTTGTGGACCATGGACTTCGATGGAGCCTTGGGTAAGGAAGGGTTTGGAATTGGAGTATGGATTCATAGCCCTATAAATTAGTCTCTTAATATTCCTCCTAATGTTTGAATTCCCTCTTACAAGTTAGCATTCGACTTTTTGAACAATGAAGTAGAGTATGAGGCTTTGATAACTGGCTTCAAATTCTCAAGAAATTAGGTGCCAAGAAAATTTCTGTGTATGGTGACTCCAAATTGGTAATAAAAAAATTCAAAGGGAATACCAGGCCAAGCATCCTAGGACGTGAGCTTACCAAAATGCAGTGTTTTATATGCTCAAGACCTTCACCAAGTATACTTTTTCATTGATCCCAAGGGACAATAATGTTATTTTTTATTCTCTTTCCACTTCATCCGACATGTTTAAAATTCCATTGTATCCTAATAAGAAGTATGAGATAAATGTCAAATATTGCCCTATTGTTCTAGATAATGTTCAGTATTTGTAGTCCTTTCAAGATGACAAACATATCAACAAATTCTTGCAGACGGAAGACGAATTTGTGAATTCACAAATGGATGACCAATTTATATAAATGACCAAGAATTGCATGCAGCATAAATGAAATTAATTCAACTGAAAGACAACTCCATTCCTAGAGGTATTATGCCTTTGGAGGATCTTTTTGACCAAGACGAAGTTGCACGTAAACTGAATATGCTGCCAACAGAAGTAGGAGTGGAAGATCTTAATCTTGGCACTCCTCAAAAGCCCAATATGGTCAAGAGTTCAAAATCCTTGAGCCTAAAGATGAAAGGTAAATATGCAGCAATCATGTTTCAATTTGCTGATGTTTTTGCATGGGAGTAGTATGATCTGAAAATATATGATACGAGTATAATTCAACATATTATTCCTTTGAAACCGGATCAGAAGCCTTTTCGCCAGAAATTGAGCAGAATGAATCCCAAGCTGTTGCACTCCATTCAAAAAGAGGTAAACATGTTTTTTACTGTTGGTATTATAGTTCCACTTCGCTTCTCAAATTGGATGTCTAACTTAGTGCCAGTAAGAAGGATTACCGAAGAAATTCGCTTGTGTATAGATTTTAGAAATATGAATAAAGTGTCACTGAAAGACAATTACCCACTTCCAAAAATGGACCATATTTTTCAAAAGGTAGATGGACTTCCAAAATTTCATTGATGGAAATATATTTTGGGTATAATCAAATTTTAGTCCATTCATATGATCAGGAAAATTTAGCCTTTACAACACCATGGGGTACCTTCATGTATGCCAAAATTTTCTATGGAATGAAAAATGCAGGAGCGACTTTTCAGTGAGCGATGGACATTGCCTTCGCCAATGAAAAATATGTCTTCTTGGTCATCTATCTTAGTGATATCACTGTTTTTTCCAAGAGATATCGGCAGTACTTGTAGCACTTGAAAACCGTTTTTCAGAGATGTAGGAAATTTCGCATATCAATGAATTCTAAGAAGAATTTTTTTTTCTATGGAGGACGAAAAATTGTTGAGCCACATAATTTCGAAAGATGACATCCAAATAGTTCCTTCAAGAATTGAAGCGATCCAGAGCTTGGACTATCCTAGAAGCAAGAAGGAGATTCAATCATTCCATGGTAAAATCAATTTTATGAGAAGGTTTGTTCCCAATCTTGTTCAACACTTAAGGCAAATTACTGACATGCTGAAGAAAGATAGTGAATTAAAATGGTTTGAGTAGGCAGATAAGTCTTTCAATAAAGTTAAATTTTCTTTATCTCACGCTCCTATTCTTATTAGTGCAGATTACACACTTGATTTCATAATTTTTTCCTTTTCTTCAGATCATAATCTAACTACTGTCCTTATGCAAAATAAAAATAAGAAATCAAAACAGGCCATTGCCTTCTTTAGTAGAACCATTAGAGACGCAACCTTGAAGTATACTATTATTGAAAAACAGGCCTTGGCACTAGTTAAAGCATTGGACTTCCGAGTCTATATTCTTCATTCTCATGTGATTGCATATGTCCCAAAATATATTTTCAAAGATGTGCTTACATAGAATTATCTTGAAGGTCAGAATGGCAAATGGATCGCTGCTATGTTGGAGTATGACTTGGAGATCAAACCTACAAAACTGATCAAGGGACAAGGCTTGGAAAAGATTACGGCAGACTCAAATCTCCATGCTTTGGACATTAATTTTATTGTTGCATTATCTAAGGAGAAAGAGGTTGATTCATTACCTCAAGTATCTGAAACCTTTATTTCATCACCATGGTACAATGATATTGTTCATGTTTTGCAACACCTGAATCCTCCTCCCGGCTTCCCTAGTAGTAAATATAGATCTTTGAAGTTGAGGGCTCTTAATTATTGCATCTTTAATTATTATTTGTATTGGAAAGATTCGAGCGGAGTGTTATTGAATTTATTGGTAGAAGGAGAAGTTGAAAAAGTGATGAATGACTTTCATAAAGGTGATTGTGGTGGTCATATTTTCTGGAAGACTACAACAAATAAGATTTTGAGAGCTAGCTTCTATTAACCAAGTTTATTTTCAGATGTTTATAAGACTGTCATGAGATATCATTAATGTCAAAAATTTCAAGGAAAAAGAAAGCCTTTGTTGCTACCCTTAAAACCCATCGCAGTCCAGGCACCCTTCTAGCAATGGGGTCTTGATTTTATTGACGATATCCATCCTCCTTCATCAACTCAACATAAATGGATACTAACTACCACATATTAATTCAAAAAGTGGATTGCAACCATTCTAACGAGGCAAGCTACATATACTATCATTATTTAGTTTTTGGAAAGAAATATCTTGTCTTGTTTTGGTTTCCCATGGAAAATTATTACTGACAATGCAGTTGCCTTTAAGTCTAAGAAAATGATTGAATTTTGTGATAAATATCACATAAGACTTGTTAATTCTATAGTATAATATCCTCAAGGAAACGAGTTGGTTGAATCTCCAAACAAATCATATAATCAAGAAATTGGTGCAAGAGAACAAGAGAAATTAGCACAAGAAGCTCATAAATTATCTATGGGCAAATAGAGTTAGCACAAAGAGATCAATCAACATGTCACCTTTCCAGCTTGTGTATGGTGTTTACACAATGTTTCCCACTTCTTTAGCTATCCCAGTGATGAAAATTCTGTAAGAGATCAGAAATTCACCAAATGATATCCATCGAAGAATCATTCAAATGATTCATTTACAACAGACAAGAGAAGAAATTTTCAATCATACTTCAAAACTTCAGGAGAAAATAAAGAAAGTGTATGACAAGAAGAGAAAAGTTGATGATTTCAAAGTAGGAGATGTTGTTCTTCGATGGGATGCCCAGAATGATGAAAAATATAAGCACGATAAGTTTGATAATCTATGGAAATATCCATACAAGATTACAACATTCAGAGGTAATAAGGCATTCTTGTTAGAATATCTTAATGGGCAGGAAATTTTTGGAGGATTGGTGAATGGTAGGTTCCTCAAACATTACCTTACCTAAGTTTGAAGAAAAAGTTTCACTTTTAATATAAATATCACTTTATATTTGCTGTAAAGAATAAGAAGTTGTAGTATAAGTTTGAAGCCCGAGGAGAAGGCCATGAGACTTATATGATAAACTGATGTTTTTTATTTCAAAAAATTTCAAAAAGTTTAGTCAATTTTTTGTGTCAGTTTTTCAATTTGTCGAAGCTATTTTAGTTTCTAGTTTTGAATCCATCGCCCAATGGATGAGGCTACCCGATCTACGGTGTTATTGACACCTCATAAAGGAGCTACCATCCCCAACCAGAGCCAATGTTAGTGTCCAATATTCAATGATAAAAATGTAATCTTTCAAATTTTTTTAGTAGTGGTCCTAGGTCAATTTTTTTTATTTCCAAGTCAGTTTTCAAATATAAAAAAATTCATTGGATATGTATAGGTCTTTAAAAGATACTCCCTCCAGTATATTCATGGTTTTTGTCATTTCACGAGTCATGTCCACAATTATAATCTAGAGTATTAGGTTAGTCACCATTCTTTCACCTAGGTCAGTGTCTAGGTGTCTTTCATTTTGATACCATAAGTGTCCATTTTTTTTCATAAATAAGGTGAAAAAAGGGTCATTTCCATCACACAAGTTATCTTTACGAGGGATTTAGCTTACGTAGGAAAATAAAGAAATAAAATTTGTCTTCTTTCAAAAGCTTGTTACATTGTAAAATTATTCAAAAAAGCAAAGTGTTTCTCAAAAGATCATGATTTCACTAAAGGACAAAAAGGATGTTTTATTGATGTTATAAAAGGAAAAAGTCACTTCCTCAATTAATTTTATCCTCTTTTTCTCGATAGAGTTCATCTCCCACCTTCAGAATACTCTATCATTGCCAAAGGTGGAATAAAACTAGAGAAAACTACAATAAAATTCACTCTGCTACGTTTCTGGAGGCAACGCGACATTTTTGGGAAGCATCACGACATTTCTGGAGGCAGTGTGACATTTCTGGGTGTTGGTGCTACGCTTCTACCAAAGTGCTATGTTTTTGGGTTTCAGCCTCTAACTAAACTTTTCGAGGTTCAAAACAAGTTTGAAAACCTTCCGCAGCCTCCAAAATCAATAAGTGGACACTTCAAATGCCCTTTTCAAGTCAATTCATCAATGGATGAGTTATATCTCTCCTTAGGGTTTTTCTCCACTACGTTTTAGGGTTTACCTTTCTTGATTAGTTTTAGCCATTAGAGACCCTTTTCCCACCATCTAAAACCTTCGTTTATCCTCCACATACCATACCCTAACAACCCCTATTACTCACAGTCCCCTTTACCATTGTTTCCATCAAAACCCTAAATTCCCACTACATTTCCACAATAAAATTTGAAAATTCATGTGTTTTCCCATTTTGATCCATCTCCCCATTACCTATTTCAAAAAATTTCACTTGTAGCCTTAAGATAACACATTACCCTACCTCCTCAATTTTTTGGGGAATTTTCCTTAACTTCCTTATACTTCATCACAACCCCTAAAGCCACCCTATCCCTATCCCTTGTTTCCCCAAATTCACTGTCTCTACCCAATCATTTCATCTAGGAGGGTTTCATCCTATTCACAAGTAGTATGGAGAGTTAAAAGAAGGCTCACAAAGGATGCCACTATTCTAGGTTTGAGTCATCCACATTGCAAGAACTCAATGCCTCCTCTTATGCCAATATGTGTTTTGAAAACAGTGGATGTTTGAGGTTTTGTGAGAGAATCATGGAGGTAGGTTGTCATGCTCAATTTAATAGCCTTTTTTCCATAACTTTAGCAGAGAAAAAACCATCATAGCAGGCATTGAATTCACTCTATCAGTGTATGCCATCACCTCAGCAACAAGTATTCCAAATGAAGGAGAAGTCTAGTTAAAGGGCATCGAATTGGACCTTGAGAACTACCCAATGTTCCTAAAACCTCATTGCAGAGATGAACCTGAACATGTTTTCCCTTTCAGGCATTTACTTTATAAGTATGCCCCATAAATGAAGCTATTCATGAAATATTTTACATATGATGGGATATTTTCAAGACTGTACCAATACCATGTCAAGTTACTAATGCACTTCATGTTGTGTAACCAGCTCCAAAAATAGAAGAAAAGAGATATCAATGCCTTAGAAATAAGCCACTTCGAGGGGGCAACCTCCAATACATTACATAAATGAACAATTCTTGGATGATACAATTTAAAAAACCTCCTTTATATATATATTAGTCCATGGGGCCATAATGTAATCCTAGTGGGGCCACAATGTAATCCTAGCCGACCTAACAATAATAATTTAAGGGCACAATAATAACAATATGGGGGTTACAAGGGTATAATAATAACAATAAGGGGGTTACACTAACAATAATAAGGGAATATACTAGTAATATAGGGACCAAACATGCCCCTCTCCTTAAAAAAAGTGTTGTCCTCAACGCTTGACTAGCTTTGGGTGCTTCTGTATAAAATTCTCATCCTCCCATGTAGAATCTTCAATGGGTAAGTTCTTCCACTTGATGAGATACTCTGAAATTGATTGGTTCTGTAGCTGTTGAGTTCTTGTTTATGTGACCGCTTCAGGTTCCAATATGATTTTTTCTTCCTCATCAAGTTCTAGCAATATTTTTTGAACTGGAAGATTTTCACCTATAACCTTCTTTAAGCATGAAACATGGAAAATTGGATGCACTCGTGAAGAAGCAGGAAGCTCCAATTTGTATGCCATAGTACCAATCTTTTGCAACACCTTGTAAGGACCATAGTTCTTTGGCGATAATTTATTATCCTTCTTTGCTTGCTTGAGGGACATTTGTTTGTATGGTTGTAGCCGTAAAAATACCCAATCTCCTACATCAAAACTTCTCTCGCTACGATGTTGATCTGCCTGTTGTTTCTTTCGATTTTGTGCCAAATTCAGGTTATCCTTTAAGAGTTGGAGAACTTCTTGCTGATGCTCGATGTGATCTTCCACTGCTTGAACCTTCGAATTTTCCCTTAAAGATGATGTGATGGATGGTGGATGATATCCATAAATTGCCATAAATGGGGTCATTTTTGCTGCAGTATGGAAGGAAGTGTTATACCACCATTCAGCAAGAGGTAACCACTTGACCCATTGTGTTTGTTTATCAGATACAAAACAACGAAGATATCCTTCCAAACATTTATTTACTATCTCGGTTTGACCATCAGATTGAGGATGATAAGATGAGCTATGAGCTAATTGAGCACCCAAACAAGAAAATAAATCCGTCCAAAAATTTCCAGTAAAAATGGGATCTCTGTCGCTCACAATAACCCTTGGGCTTCCATGTAGCTTTTGAATTCTGTCCATAAATGTAGTAGCAACTGTACTTGCTTTAAATGGATGAGATAATGCACAAAAGTGTGCATACTTGATAAGTCTATCAACTACCACCATGATGACATTCTTTCCTTCGGACTTAGGTAAACCTGTGATAAAATCCATTGAAATCTCCTCCCAACGTTGACTTGGAATGGATAAAGGTTGTAGAAGTCCAGGGGTCTTAATTGTCTCCACTTTATTCTGCTGGAAAACCAAACATTCCGCCACAAACTTTTGAATATCAGATTTAAGGCCATCCCAAAAAAATTCTTTCTTCACCCTGTGGTAAGTTTTTAAAAATCCTGAGTGTCCTCCTAAAGGAGAAGTGTGCAATTCCAGAAGAATCTTTTGTTTTGGTTGGGAATTCTTACAAAGATATAAGCGATCTTTGTACCATAAGGAATCATTTTTCCAACTAAATGTATCAGATGTACTAGGATCTTGCTGCAACTTTTCAATGAGTGTCTATACATCTTTTTCCTTCTTCCATTCATCTCTTGCTTCGGTTATCCAATCTGGTTGGATAATAGAAATAACACAAAGAAATGCTTCCATCAACCCTTGAAATGTAGAAGGTGCATTGGTAAGGCCAAAAGGCATGACCAAAAATTCATAATGACCTTCATGAGTTCGAAATGTTGTTTTTGGAATATCTTCAGTCTTCATTCTAATTTGATGATATCCTGAACGAAGATCCAACTTGGTGAAATAAATACCTCCATGTAATTCATCTAATAATTCATCAATCACAGGAATGGGAAATTTATCTTTAATGGTGAGCTTATTGAGCTCCCTATAATCTGGACACATGCGCCATGATCCATCCTTATTGTGTACCAATACTATAGGAGCAGAGAAAGAACTTTGACTAGGTTGAATTATACCCACCTCTAACATTTCTGCAATCATACGTTCAATTTCGCTCTTTTGGACATAAGGATATCTATAAGGCCTGATGTTTGGAGGAACACTTGCTAGAATCAATGAATAGCATGATCATGATCACGAATAGATGGGAGTCCTTTGGGAGTTTCAAACACCTTGGAATGATTGTCCAAGACTTGTTGGAGATCTGCAAAAATAGATGATTTTGATGTTGGAACTTCTGGTGAGCATAATTGTGCAATTACACCTTGTTTTTATTTATTTAGAAGCTTTTTCATGACATTAGAGATTATTATATTTCCCGGCTTCCCTGCAATACCCCGTAATTTGACTTCCTTTCCTTCTGAAAAAAATTTCAAGAAAATTTCTTGAAAATTAAAAGCTACCATCCCCAAAGATTGTAACCATTGTACTCCTAGTACAACATCAGCATCTCCCATAGGAATGGAAAGCATTGGACTATTCAATACATATCCCCCCATGGTTAGCTTGATATTATGGCATTTTCTAGAGCAATTTATAGTTCCTCCATTTTCCACCATCACTTGACATTCTGGTGCTGGGTATAGGAAACAATTTAATTCCTTGGCTACCTTACAATGAATAAAATTATGGGTGCTACCTGAATCAATCAACATTATTACCTTTTTCTTCTTGATATGTACTTCTATCTTGAGAGTTTGAGGAGTGTTGATTCCTGCCAGTGCATTACACGATATGGTCAGACTCATTTCTTCCTCTTCTACGGTTGGTTCCTGGTGTATATCCTCTTCTTGTTCATTTTCTTCTTCCTCTTCACAATCTATGTAAAATAACTTCTTCTCGGCACACTTATGACCTTTAGTGTATTTGATATCACAACTGTAGCAAAGCCCTTTTGCTCTTTTTTCTTCCAATTTTTATGGTGTCAACCTTGTAGGTTGTGGAAATCTAGGCGTAGCAACACTCCTTCTTTATAGAAGTGAGTGGTAAGCTTCCTTGTTGCCATAATTTTACATTCAATTTTTCTTGCCAACCTAAATGCCTTATCCAATGAATCAGGTTCCAAAACACGAACTTCATGTTGGATGTGATCCTTTAGAGTGCCTATGAAGAGATCAATCATGTGTTCCTCTGGAATATCAGTTACCCTTATATTCAATTTTTGGAAGTCTTCAATGTGCTCCCCCACTAAACCCTTTTATTTGAGATTTATCAATTGGCTAAAGAAGGTGTTGCTCTTTGTATCCTCATAATGTGCTATCATTTCCTCCGTAAAAATTGACCAAGTGACAATTTTTTTACGGGAACAAAGCCATCGATACCATACAAATGTATTTTGTTCTAAATGTAAAGTTGCAATGCGTACCTTTTGTGTGTTTTACACATTATGGAGATCAAAATATTGCTCCATCTGTAGTATCCATGTTATAGGATCCTTTCCATCAAACTTCCTCATATCCATTTTTGGAATATGGTGGTTCTTCCCTCCAACATTAGAGTTTATGAAATCACGATTAACATTTATTTTGTTCTCATCATGAGTTTCCTCTACTATCTTTTCACCATTGGGAAACATTTCTTGTATCAACTTTGTCAAACCTTCTATGTCTGCTTTTAGATCATTCTTCATGTTTTCCATTTTAGCTTCCATGTCATCCATCTTAGATTCCATGCCAGCTTCCATGCCATCTATCTTAGATTCCACTCCTTTCTTCAAACCATCCATATTATTCTTCACACCATCCATCTTCGATTCCATGCCTTTATTCAAAACTTCCATTTCATTTTTTACTGCTCTTTACGAGAGTGAAATTTGGTGCACTTGCTCTTGTAATTTTGATAGATCATGTTGCAATTCTTCATCTTCATGAGTCATAGTAGAGCCTTTTGAAGGCTTAATGGGTGTTGAATTATTTTTACGGGGAATTTTTTAGAACCCAATACTGATATCTATTCTACAATATGCCCTTGGAATCAATGCAAATTTATTCTTCAAACAAGACTTATGTAATTCAGAAAACAGAAACAAAAGAAAAAAAATACACACCTTTTTCTTGCTTTTGAGGAGCTCGATATTGAAATTGGATTATCTCTATGATTGCAGCTCTTCAATATCTGAAATATAGCACTGAAGTAGCCCTCTAAATTCTCTTTTGAATGCCATAGGTCTGACCTGATTTGGATTATCAAAGACAAATCTATGTCCAATATCCCACAATGACCTAATTATGGACTGGTTCAGTAGAGCGAACTTGTACGACTTGCCACGTGTCATTGTTTCGTCCTTTGGCTCTGAAATTTATAGCCAAGAAACTACAGTCCGTGTAATTGCGACCACTTTTTATGACACTCCAATGCGATGTCCAAAGAGAGAGTTATGAAACTTTTCCCATGATCACCTATTTGAGATGAAATTTGGGAGCCTGAAAAAGCACTACCTTCCACAGATCATATCTCTGAAAATGTTTTGAACCAAGCTCTAAAATTTTTTGACGAGTTTCCTCAGGATTTCGACTTCGCATCCTAAAAATTTAGAATTCTGAACCTTCGTAGAAAAAAAGTTATAGCGAAAATTCCATGATGACCTGTTGAGAGCAGCAAAACCCTAGAATCCAAAGCTCTGATACCAAATGTTGTGTAACCAGCTCAAAAAATAGAAGAAAAGAGATATCAATGCCTTAGAAATAAGCCACTTTGAGGGGGCAGCCTCCAATATATTACATAAATGAACAATTCTTGGATGATACAATTTACAAAACCTCCTTTCTATATATAGGAGTCCATGGGGCCATAATGTAATCCTAGGGGGGCCACAATGTAATCCTAGTTGACCTAACAATAATAATTTAAGGGCACAATAATAACAATATGGGGGTTACAAGGGTACGATAATAACAATAAGGGGGTTACACTAACAATAATAAGGGGCTATACTAGTAATATAGGGACCTAACACTTCACAACCACCAAATCACTCAATTTTTCTAACTATATTTTCAGGAGTTTGGTCAAGATGGCAAAAAAGCTACAGAGAAATGGTAAAAATTGTCATCCTAGTATATTCCACCATAGTTTGGTCAAAATAGTTGTTTTGCACCAAATCTCAACAAAAAATATGACTTTGGAAGTTTTCGTGGAGAAAGTAGCATCATCACCTGCTACTAGTCCACCTATTGTTCATAGCACAACATCAACACATCCAAAGGAGGTGGGCTCGTCAAGCAGGCAGGCAGAGATTTCAAAAGAACCTAGGGTTGAGATCAATCAAACCTATGAGAAGGGTAAGAGAATGGTTTTTTCTCCTAACACCATCATAGGTGTATTGGCACCTGAATCTACACTTGAGCAAACACAAACAATGTATCAACCACCTAGTCATGATGGTGAGTCACCATTGCAGCACCATGATGAACAAGCACCCTTAGAGGTTGACTATAATATCAAAAATTGGGATTAAACAGTAATAAAAGGAAAAATAGACAAGAAACTATGAGAAAAATAAAAAACACCATTAAACACATAATATGGAGCCAAAATCAGTGTTGAGCCATTTTATTATTATGTTGGAAAAGAGTACAAGTATGGTGTTGAAAAGATTACACCTAGGCCTAATCAAGGTAAGCTGAAGGGCAAATAGAATCCTAGAAAAAATATCTGCTTGAAGTAGCTTTGCGTGGCTCAATCACTGTGTTGCCCAATCCAGAAAATGTTGTTGTTGGATGACTTCAGACTATTGGTTGGGATGCCTCCTGTGCTCAAAAAAATCCTGGAATTGGACAATAGACTCTCTTCAACAAACCCACAAAAAACCACAAAGGGTTTGCTGAAATATCGATCCCATAAATTGGCCCTCTTGGGCTTGGAATGTTGCTCTGCTGGGGAAATCGAACCACTGGTGAAATCTGCTGGAAAAAATCTTTGGAATGCTACTAAATACCCTGGTAGGAGATGGATAGCCTCCCCTCTGAATATTTTGTTGAATCGGCTCTGCAATCCTCACTCCTAGCACCCACACCAAACTGAACTGCGCAGTCTTGGTTGCCTCTGCGCAAATATGAAGGGGATACACTCTCCTAGTTGATGATGCTACTCCAATATAATTTGTGGCACTGTACCACCCTCGAAACTAAACTGAAATGCACTATTGAACACACGTGTGAATTCTGAATGGATTCACCAAGGGGATTTGGGCGCTTGCCCAATCTCTCTCAATCCCCTGAGGGTTGGGTTACCAATGGAGTAGAGAACCACGTTCTCAACCTCACATACAAGAAAAGATATCAAATCCAAGATGTTCCTCAATGGCCTCCTCCTCTTCTTTTATAGATCTCATGGGCCCCTATAGAGCCTTCTATTTTATTATTATTTTAATCATGGAACACTTTTCCCTCTTATTTTCCAATTAGAATATTCCTTTTAATGTTGGAAAGAGTAAATCAGCTACCATGTCTCCTCGGGTCACTGTAACTCGTTTCCAACCATCCCATCATGTAGGTATTCTCATTCTGGTTCCAATGAGTTATTACACTAAGGTTATCTATTGCATATTCCTTCCAAAATGCCACCTTGAGCATAATTAATTGAGTAAAGCCCAAAAATAACTCAGTTTTCCGAAAGTTGTCGGAATGCACCAGAATAAAAGGAAAATTGTCTAGTTGATGGAATATATCAAGAAAATTCCATTGGCCCTCATAAAAACTCCTCTAAAAATCCCCTGGGCTAGCTGATGACCCCAACCTGTACCCGTGACCTGTTTGCTCCCAAATCTAGAAGTCTATCCTATACCTGTCATAAGGAACACCAAAAAAAGGAAAATTACAGACCTTATGCCCCAATATTGTTTAACCTTTGGAAATCCAAATATGTGGGACACCCTATTGGCTTGATGTAACTAAGACCCAATGCTTGAATCCCATACAAACCCTTGAGTGCGGCTATGCTCCTGTGTCAAGCTACCAAGAACAGACCCCTCCATGCCGCGATCCCAAACTGATCTCTCACCGCACCTATCATCCATAAATCCTCCCATATCCCAACGCCACCATGGCCAATCATCCCCTGAATCCCATGGCTCATACTTTTCACTACCTCTAGCTATAAATACTACCCCATGAAGCGAATACCACCAACAAGAATCAATGCTCCATGGCTCCTGTTGTGCTATAAGCTACCCCACAAACTGTGTACCAAATCATCACCTCTCTCCAATCCAACTCCTCACTCAATATCATGCTAACCCTGCTCTCTTGAATTCTGGATGAAATGTTGAAGAATTTTCGACCTGTGCCCCATGACCAACTGGAAGCTGCGACATCTGTCATGTCTAAGGGTCCTTGCTCCGTTATGCTCCCTACGAAGAAGATTGTACCATCAATAGGGTTCCAAATCACGATCTCCCACCAATTTATCCCAGAAGAAGAATCCAATGTAGTGACATATACACACGGAACACATCCAGAGTGTTGTCGCCAGCCCATACTCAACTCATGCTTCTCTGTCCCGCTTGTCAATGAGAAATACTTGAAAAAGAAGGCCCATCTCTCTATAATAGGCCAAAATAGGAAAGATATGCTACAAGCCCCATCGATGTACTTCTGGAGAGTGCTGCTCCCTGAAAGTATTGTAGCTCTACTAACTATATGTGCATCTACCAGCACCTCATTAGTGGGTCGGCCCAAAGATGGATGCACCAACATGTCCAAAAAATCCTCCTTCTCGTGATAAGGAATTTCATACTCCTATTGTCTACTAGCCTCTCACATAACTACCCCATCAACCTCCAACATCTCTTAAGGATAAGTATCTACAACTACCATACTAGATGTTTATGCATATATCTACTACTCCTTAATGGCTTACCCCAAGGTTAGCCACATAACCATCACAGACTCAATGTGATCCTCCATCTAGATCTTCCCCAAAGGACTATCATGCATGATGTGCATAGCCTACTCCTCAGCTAACTCATGCTCCACCATATCCTGATCCTACTGAATCATAACAAGTGACTCATCGACTTGAATATCTCCCATAGAGTCCCTTGACTGCTCACCCTACACACTGGAATACAAATCCGACCTACTGTCATAAACTCCACATGACTGCTCATGCTCCCTGGAAGCATCCTCATATGACCCCATGGACTCATCCGAAGAAGAGTCTTCATCCTGACATACAGAAGGAATGTCCTCCTGCTCTACCTCTGCCACCTCATCTACATCTCTCAATGTTGTGAAACCAGCTCCAAAAATAGAAGAAAAGAGATATCAATGCCTTAGAAATCAGCCACTTCGAGGGGGAAACCTCCAACACATTACATAATTGAACAATTCTTCGATGATACAAATGAAAAAACCTCCTTTCTATATATAGGAGTCCATGGGGCCACAATTTAATCCTAGTGGGGCCACAATGTAATCCTAGCAAACCTAACAATAATAATTTAAGGGCACAATAATAACAATATGGGGGTTACAGGGGTACAACAATAACAATAAGGAAGTTACACTAACAACAATAAGGGAATCTACTGGTAATATAGGGACCTAACATGCTCCTCTCCTTCAAAAAAGTGTTTTCCTCAACGCTTGAGTAGCTCCGAGTGCTTTTGTATAAAATTCTCATCCTCCCATGTGGAATCTTCAGTGGGTAAGTTCTTCCATTTGATGAGATACTCTGAAATTGATCAATTTAGTAGTTGTTGAGTTCTTGTTTTCGTGACTGCTTCAGGTTCCAATATGGTTTTTCCTTCCTCATCAAGTTCTAGCAATATTGTTTTAACTGGAAGTTTGTCCCCTATAACCTTTTTTAAGCATGAAACATGGAAAACTAGATGCACTCGCGAAGAAGCAGGAAGCTCCAATTTGTATGCCATAGTACCAATATTTTGCAAAACCTTGTAAGGACCATAGTACTTTGGGGATAATTTATTATCCTTCTTAGCTTGCTTGAGGGAAATTTTCTTGTATGGTTGTAGCTGTAAAAATACCCAGTCTCCCACATCAAAACTTCTCTCACTGCAATGTTGATCTTCCTGTTGTTTCATTCGATTTTGTGCCAAATTTAGGTTATCCTTTAAGAGTTGGAGAAATTCTTGTTGATGCTCAATGTGATCCTCCACTTCTTGAACCCTAGAATTTTCCCTTAAAGAAGATGTGATGGATGGTGGATGATATCCATAAAGTGCCATAAATGGGGTCATTTTTACTGCAGTATGGAAGGAAGTGCTATACCACCATTCAACAAGAGGTAGCCACTTGACCTATTGTGCTTGCTTATCAGATACAATACAACGAAGATATCCTTCCAAACATTTATTCACTATCTCTGTTTAACCATTGGATTGAGGATGATAAGATGAGCTATGAGCTAGTTGAGTACCCAAACAAGAAAATAATTCCATCCAAAAATTTCCTGTAAAAATGGAATCTCTGTAACTTACAATAATCTTCGGGTTTCGATGTAGCTTTTGAATTGTTTCCATAAATGCAGTAGCAATTGTACTTGCTTTAAATGGATGAGATAATGCACAAAAGTGTGCATACTTGGTAAGTCTATCAACTACCAACACGATGACACTCCTTCCTTCGGACTTAGGTAAACCTGTGGTAAAATCCATTGAAATCTCCTCCCAATGTTGACTTGGAATGGATAAAGGCTGTAGAAGACCCGAGGTCTTAATTGTCTCAATTTTTTTTTGTCGGCAAACCAAACATTCTGCCACAAACTTTTGAATATTAGGTTTAAGGCCATCCCAAAAAATTCTTTCTTCACCCTGTGGTAAGTTTTTAAAAATCCCAAGTGTCCTCCTAAAGGAGAAGTGTGCAATTCCAAAAGAATATTTTGTTTTAGTTGGGAATTCTTGCAAATATATAAGCAATATTTGTACCATAAGGAATCATTTTTCCAACTAAATGTATCAGATGTACTGGTATCTTGCTACAAATTTTGAATGAGATTCCACACTTCTTTGTCTTTCTTCCATTCATCCCTTGCTTCGGTTATCCAATCTAGTTGGATAATTGAAATGGCACAAAGCAATGCTTCCACCTCTTCATCATTTATTGAGAGTGCATCTGCAACAACATTTAGCTTCCCATTTTTGTAGATGAATTCAAAGTCATAACACAACATCTTTGTGACCCATTTCTGTTGCTCTTTTGAAGATAGTCTTTGTTCCCAAAAGTGTTTAAGACTATCATGATCATTTTTTACCTTGAAGTGTCTTCCCATTAGGTAAGGTCTCCATTTTTTTAGTGCATGTAGTATTTCCAACATTTCCTTCTCAAAATAGCCTTTTGTAAATACTTTCCTTTGATTGAACGACTTTCAAAAGAAATGGGTCTTCCTTCTTGCATTAAAAAAACACCAATTCCATTTCCTGAGGCATCACATTCCACAATAAAGGTTTTTTTGAAGTCTAGTGTAGCTAAGACTGGTGCTAGGCACATTGCCTCTTTAAGATGTTCAAAGGCCTTAGTTGCTTCAGGAGTCCATGAAAATGCATATTTCTTCAATAATGTTGTTAGAGGTGCTGATATTCTCTAATAATTCTTAACAAACCTGTGATAATACCCTGTTAACCCAAGAAATCTGTGCGACTACTTTATGGTTGTGGGGACTTTCCATTCCTTAATGGCGATTTTGTTAGGGTCTACCTTAACACCCTCGTGAGATACAATATGACCCAGATATTCCACCTCTTTTACTCCAAATAAACATTTGGATATTTTTGCATATAATTGTTTCTCCTCCAATAATTTGAGCACCCTGTCAACATGTTGAACATGATCCTTCCGAGACCTGTTGTGGATTAGTATATCATCAAAAAATACTAGCACAAATTTTCTAAGGAAGGGTTTGAAAATGTAATTCATCAACCCTTGAAATGTAGAAGGTGCATTGGTAAGGCCAAAAGGCATGACCAAAAATTCATAATGACCCTCATGAGTTCGAAATGTTGTTTTTGGAATATCTTCAGTCTTCATTCTAATTTGATGATGTCCTGAATGAAGATCCAACTTGGTAAAATAAATTGCTCCATGTAATTCATCCAATAATTCATCAATCACAGGAATGGGAAATTTATCTTTAATAGTGAGCTTATTGAGCTCCCTATAATCTAGAAACATGCGCCATGATCCATATTTCTTGTGCACCAATATACTGCTGGAGCAGAGAAAGAACTTTGACTAGGTTGAATTATACCAGCCTCTAACATTTTTTCAATCATACGTTCAATTTCACATATGGACATAATGGTATCTGTAAGGCCTGATGTTTGGAGGAACACTTCCTGGAATCAAATGAATAGCATGATCATTATCAAGAATAGGTGGGAGTCCTTTGGGAGTATCAAACACCTTGGAATAATTGTCCAATACTTTTTGGAGATCTGGAGAAATAAATGATTTTGATGTTGGAACTTCTAGTGAGCATAATTGTGCAATTACACCCCGTTGTTATTTCTTCAGAAGCTTTTTCATGAAATTAGAGCTTATTATCTTTCCTAGCTTCCATGTGATACCCCATAATTTGATTTCCTTTCCTTTCGAAAAAAATTCAAAAAAATTTCTTCAAAATTAAAAGCTATCGTCCCCAAAGATTGTAACCATTTTAATCCTAGTACAACATCAGCAACTCCCATTGGAATGGAAAGCATTGGACTATTCAATACATATTCCCCCATGGCTAGCTTGATATTATGGCATCTTTCAGAGAAATTTATAGTTCCTCCATTTGCAACCATCACTTGTCATTATGTTGCTGGGTATAGGAAACAATTCAATTCCTTGGCTACCTTACAATGAATAAAATTATGGGTACTTCCCGAATCAATCAACGCTATTACCTTTTTCTTCTTGATATGTCCTTCTATATTGAGATTTTGAGGAGTGGTAATTCCTACCAATGCATTACATGATATCGTTGGACTCATTTCTTCTTCTTATAGGGTTTCTTCCTGGTGTATATCCTCTAATTTTGAAGTTTCTTCTTCATTTTCTTCCTCTTATTCAAAATCTATGTAAAATAATTTCTTCTCAGCGCACCTATGACCTTTAGTGTATTTTCTATCACAACTAAAGCAAATCCATTTTTCTCTTTTTTCTTCCAATTGTTGTGGTGTCAACCTTGTAGGTTGTGGAAGTCTAGGAGTAGCAACACTTCCATCTTTATAGATGTGAGTGGTAGGCTTCCTTGTCGCCATAATTTTACATTCAATTTTTCTTGCCAACCTGAATGCCTTCTCCAATCAATCAGGTTCCCAAACACGAACTTCATGTTGGATGTTATCCTTTAAAGTCTCTATGAAGACATCAATCCTGTGTTCCTCGGGAATATTAGTTACCCTTATATTCAATTTTTGGAAGTCTTCAATGTGCTCTACCACTGAACCCTTTTGTTTGAGATTTATCAATTGGCTAAATAAGGTGTTGCTCTTTGTATCCTCATAATGTGCTATCATTTCCTCTGTAAAAATTGACCAAGTGACAATTTTTTTACGGGTGCAAAGCCATCGATACCATACAAATGTATTATGTTATAAATGTAAAGTTGCAATGCGTACCTTTTGTGTGTTTTTCACATTATTGAGATCAAAATATTTCTCCATCTATAGTATCCATGTTACGGTATCCTTGCCATCAAACTTCCTCATATCCATTTCTAGAATATTGTGGTTCTTCAATCCAACATTAGATTTTATGAAATCATGACTAACATTTATTTTTTTCTCATCATGAGTTTCCTCTACCATATTTTCACCATTAGGAATCATTTCTTGTATCAACTTTGTCAAACCTTCGATGTTTTATTTTAGATCATTCTTCATGTTTTCCATGTTGTCTTTCATTTTTTCTTCCATGTCCTCCATCTTAGCTTCCACGCCATCCATCTTAGTTTCCACGCCATCCATCTTAGCTTCCACGCCTTTCTTCAAACCATCCATATTATTCTTCAAACCATTCATATTCGCTTCCACGCCTTTCTTCAAAACTTCCATTTCATTTTTTGTTGCTCTTTGCGAGAGCGAAATTTGGTGCACTTGATCTTGTAATTTTGATAGATCATGTTGCAATTATTCATCTTCATAAGTCATAGTAGAGTATTCTGAGGGCTTAATGGGTGTTGAATTCCTTTTAGGAGGCATTTTAGAACCCAATACTGAAATATATGCTCAATAGGCCCTTGGAATCACTTCAAACTGATTTTTTACACAAGAATTATGCAATTCGGAAACAAATACACACCTTTTTCTTGCTTTTGAGGAGCTCGATATTGAAACTGAATTATATTTGTGATTTTGGATCTTCAATATATAAAATATGGCCCTGAGGTAGCCCTCTGAATCCTCTTTCGAATGCCATAGGTTTGACCCGATTTGGATTCTTCAAGACAAATTTATGTCCAATCTCCCACATGAGCTAATTATGGACTGGTTCAGTAGAGAAAACTTGTACAACTTGTCACGTGTCATTATTTCCTCCTTCGGCCACTTACGACCACTTTTTACAGCATTCCAATCCAATGCTTAGAGAGAGAGTTATGAATATTTTCCCACGAACGCCTCTTTGAGATGAAATTCGGGAGCCTGAAAAATCCCTAGTTTCCATAGATCATATCTCTGCAAATATTGCAAACCAAGCTCTGCGCTTTTGCAAAAATGTTCCTTAGGATTTCGGCTTCGCACTCTAAAAATCTCAGCTTCTGAAACTTCTTAGAAAAAAAGTTATAGCGAAAATTCCACGAGGACCTGTTTGGAGCAGCGAAACCCTAGAATCCAAATATCTGATACCAAATGTTGTGAAACCAACTCCAAAAATAGAAGAAAAGAGAGATCAACACCTTAGAAATCAGCCACTTCGAGGGGGAAACCTACAATACATTACATAAATGAAAAATTATTCGATGATACAAATGACAAAACCTGCTTTCCATATATAGGAGTCCATGGGGCCACAATGTAATCTTAGCTGACCTAACAATAATAATTTAAGGGCACAATAATAACAATATGGGGGTTACATGGGTACAACAATAACAATAAGGGGGTTACATGGGTACAACAATAACAATAAGGGGGTTACACTAACAACAATAAGGGACTATACTAGTAATATAAGGACCTAACACTCAAGCATGAGTGGTCATGTCCCCAAGGTTCTTTGCAGATGAAGAAAAGTCCCTTCCTCCTCAGCTCATTTTTGCTGCCTGATCCACCAAAATGGAGAAGCTCTTCCCTGGTCAACTGTCTCCTAAATAGCCCAATGTTCTACTCGACCAACCCTTGGGCTAGCTCATAAGAAGTAGGTGAGACCAATTTCTTTCTCCTCCAAATGCTCAACAACCTAGTCTGCAACTCTCAGCAAATGGCATCACAATTTCTCATACATGACGACAGGATGGACTGTATGTGCACTATGAATGTCTTGGGATGATGTCTCCTAATGCTGACGAAGCACTAAAATATCTGCAGAATCAAGCCATCACACTCAAGATCAAACATGACCTCATAAGTCTGGGTCATGGCCATGACTCCCAAAACCTTAAGTTTCTTCCCAAATGTAGAGCCTGCACAATTGTCTAAGTCTTGAAAAGTCTCTACCATTAGTCTGAAAATTCTCTTCATAACTTCATCATTGTATGGAGGAAAGGGTGCTACTATCCTCAAAATATCACTAAAACAAGAGGCAACTATAATCTTGACTTTATCACTTGGACATTCCAAGAATCTGGCTTGTCCCAATGCAAGCATAGATGGCTCCAAATCCAAATTTAAACTCCAATCAGATTTCTCTACCTTTGAAATACAAGATTGTAGTTTCTCCAACATGGGAGAGTCATTTTATGATCTTCCACTCTTTAGTTCCATCCCAAGTTCATAAAGCCAATTTCCCACTACTCTCTCCTTCTATAAATCCCTTAGATGTGTTTGTTGGAGTCAACTATATACCTTCTTGGAGAAGGTTCTGTTGTTCTGCTTGGGTTCTTGGTCGATAGAAGCATTCTGGTTTAAGGCATCAACTGTTGTGTTGTTATGTGGGTTTATGAGGTGTTTATAAACCCCATTATTCAGAAACATATATGGAAGTAATAGTGGCTTAGCTAAAATAATCCAACTATGAACATGAGAATAGAAAGCTTTCACATCAACATGTGAAAATACATATTTAATTTAGAAGCCAATTCTACTCACCCCTAATGACATTCTTTGACCACTACAACAACATTTTTTTTTAACTCAGTATACAACATATAAGCAGAGGGTAAATATTGACAGCAAGATAGACAAACTCGGCTCATTACACTTTATGGATTTCCTACCACAATGATAAAAATATATTTTGAATCCAACTCCACAAAATGGCAAAATTTTGTTATATAATAATGTTATGGTACAAAATAGTTGGAGAAAATACGCTTGGACTTGCACAAGGCAAGCTACAAGCACCAGATGATGAGTGCAAGCAAATCCAACTGCTCCAAAGGCAAGCTCCTCCAGAAACTGTGTTGTTGCTCCAAGACTACACTGCTGCCTGACTTCGGCCTCTGATTTTCCCACAGAAAAATACTCATAAAGTTATAGGAATTGGGGAAGGGGAATTTTGCCCAAAACCCAGAAAAACCCAGAAAGGGTTTCCTCTAATTTCAACTTTTAAAATCTGATCCTTTGTAGTTTGGCCCTCTTCCAATTTCATTTTTTGTCACTGCACCTGCTACTGTCAATCATTGCTCCCCAAAATCCCAGCCAACCTCCTCAAATGGATCTCCTATCAATTTCCCAACACCCCATATATAAAATCCCACCAATGCAGCTCCCACAAATGAGCCTCCTCCAATGATTGCGTAGGCCCTTCTAACCAAAATAGCTGAGATGAAAGTTGGCCTCCAATATAATCTGTTGCATTTCTATGTTGGCCCTCAATTCTAGAAATTTTTTTGGGAATAATCCTGAACCATAATAGCTACAACTGAAAATTGGAAACCTGTAGAATGATCCAAGATTGAAGCTCTGATACCACTGTAATATCCCAAATTGGGATTAAACAGTAATAAAAGGAAAAATAGATAAGAAACTATGAAAAAAATAAAAACACCATTAAACATAGAATATGGAGCCAAAATCAAGGTTGACCCATTTTATTATTATGCTAGAAAAGAGTGCAAGTATGGTGCTGAAAATATTGCACCTGGGCCTGCTCAAGGTAGGCTGAAGGGCAACTCGAATCTTAGCAAAAATATCTGCTGGAAGTAGCTTTGCATGGTTCAAACATTGCGCTGCTTAGTCCAGAAAATGTTGGTTTTGGCTGACTTTAGACTGCTGGTTGGGCTACCTCTTGTGCTCAGAAAATTCCCCGAATTGGACATTGGACTCTCCTCAAAAAACCCACAAAAACCCACGAAGGGTTTGCTGAAATATCGACCCCAGAAATTGGCCCTCTTGGGCTTGGAACGCTACTCTGCTAGGGAAATCGAACCACTGGTGCAATCTACTGGAAACTGCCTCTGGAATGCTGCTAAATACCTTGGTAGGAGGTGGTTAACCTCCCCTCTAAATCTCTTGTTGAATCTACTATGCACTCCTCACTCCGAACACCCACACCAAACTGAACTACGCAATCACTACGAAGTCTTGGCTGCCTCTGCGCAATCCTAAAGGGGATATCCTCTCGTGGTTGATGCTGCTACTCCAATATAATTTGTGGCAATGTACCAACCTCCAAGCTGAATTGAAATTCATTGTTTAACACACATGTGAATTCTGGATGGATTCACCAAGGGGAGTTGGGCGCTTGCCCAATCTCTCTCAATCACCCGAGAGTTTCCGTCCTGGGGTTACCAGTGGAGTAGAGAACTGGGTTCTCAACCTCACATATAAGAAAAGATATCAAATACAATATTTTCTTCAATGACCTCCTCCTCTTCTTTTATATATCTCATGGACCCCTCTAGAGCCTTCTATTTTATTATTATTTTAATCATGGAGCAGTTTTCCCTCTTATTTTCCAATTAGAATATTCCTTTTTAATGCCTGAAAGAGTATCTCGGCTACCATGTCTCCTCAGGTCACTGTAACTCATGTCCAACCATCCCATCATGTAGGTATTCTCATTTTGGTTCCAATGACCTATTCACTAGTACATTTGGCGGAAATTCTGACACTTTAGTTTCGACACTTTTGACCAAATGTCGGAAATTTCCCAAAATTTTATCAATTTTTCAAATCCCACCCACAACTGTTGCTATACCAAAATTTGGAGACAAGTGTCGGTATTGTGACACTTAGAGGTAAGTGTCGGTCTTGCGACGTTTGGAGAAAAGCATCAGAATTGCGACGGATTGGAGGAAAGTGTCGGTCTTGCGACACTTAGAGCTAAGTGTCGCTATTGCGACGTTCGGAGCAAAGCGTTGGAATTGTGATGGATTGGAGGAAAGTGTCGGTCTTGCGAGACCTATAGCTAAGTGTTGCTATTGCGATGTTTGGAGAAAAGTGTCAGAATTGCGACAGATTGGAGGAAAGTGTCGGTCTTGCGACACTTAGAGCTAAGTGTCGCTATTGCGACATTCGGATAAAAATATTTCAAAAAAAATTCCGCCAAATGTACTAGTTTGAATGTATATCCTCTGCCTTGAGTCAATTTTGCATTTAGAGAAGAATTGTAAGTTCCATCTAACATATTTATTCTTGCAAGTCTTGGATAATTATCATTCATTTTGGAAGAAGTACGCACTTTATGCAGATGATAACTCTTCACACTACCTCCTTTTCATTACTTATTTTAGTGTCTGTATTAGTTAGAAGTCAAGAAGATTAGTTTCCTTTTTCCATTCTTATTGAAGTCCCTAAAAGATCCATCCTCATCATTATTTTGTAGTGAAACATGCACAAAAGAAAATATTTTTTGATAACATATATGCATACAAGTTTTTAGATAACAAGAATAAGGGTCGGTATTGCGACAGTTAGAACATCATATGTTGGTATTGCGACAGTTGTGTCAAGTGTTGGTATTGCGACGCTTAGGAGGAAAGTGTTGTTAGTGTTTAGGAACAATCTTAGGGTTTAGGGTTTGGGAGTTATTTTTGGTGATCGGGTCTTGTCCTGTGAGGCCACCCAATGTGAAATACATTCGTACAGGTCGTTTCATTCGAGGGCGCCTGTATCAGTTTTGCTAAGTTGTGACTGCCTGGGTGCCTTGTGCACGTTTGGGCGGCCTATTTTTCATTTGCTCCCTTGTGGCATCATTTGGTCGGGTGCGCTGTGTTGCACCATGTGAGGTCGCTCGACCAGGCGCGTTCGGGTTGGGCCGTTTCGTTCAAGGGCGCCTGTATCAGTTTTGCTAAGTTATGACCGCCCAGGTGCCTTGTACACGTTGGCGCGGCCTGTTTTCCGTTTGCTCCCTTGTGGCATTGTTCGGTCGGGCGCGCCGTGTGAGGTCGCCTTAGAGCGCATTAATCGGGTTGTTTCGTTCGAGGTGCCCATATCGGTTTTGCTAAGTTGTGACTACCGGAATTGCCTTGTGCGTATTCGAAGACGGCCTTTTCTGCATTTTCTCCCTTGTGGCATTGGTCGGCTGCGGAAATGCTGTGATAGTCACCCAACCGGGCGCGTTCGGGTCAGGTCAGGCCGTTTCGTTCGAGGGCACTTGTATCAGTTTTGCTAAGTTGTGATTGCCCGGGTGCCTTTTGCACATTCGGGCGGCCCATTTGCTGTTTGCTACCTTGTGGCATCATTCGGTCGGGCATGCCCTGTCGTGCCATGTGAGGTTGCCTGATCGGGCGCGTTCGGGTCGAGTTGGGCCGTTTCGTTCGAGGGCGCCCGTATCAATTTTTCTAAGTTGTGACTGCCCAGGTACCTTGTGCACATTTAGGCAGCCTGTTTTCTGTTTTCTCCCTTGTGGCATCGTTCAGTCGTGTCGTGCCGTGTGAGGTCGCCCGACCAGGCGCGTTCGGGTCGGGTCGGGCCATTTCGTTCGAGGGCGCTCGTATTAGTTTTCTAAGTTGTGACCACCTGAGTTCCTTGTGCATGTTTGGGCAACCCGTTTTCCGTTTTCTCCCTTGTGGCATCGTTCGGTTAGGCGCGCCGTGTCGCGCCGTGTGACGTCGCCCGATTAGGCGTGTTCAGGTCGAGCCGTTTCGTTTGAGGGCACCCGTATCAGTTTCGCTAAGTTGTGACCGCACGGGTGCCTTGTGCACATTCAGGCGGCCTGTTTTCCGTTTTCTCTCTTGTGGCATCGTTCGGTCGGGCGCGCCGTGTTGCGCCGTGTGAGGTCGCCCGACCGGGCATGTTCGAGTCGGGGCTTTTCATTCGAGGATGCCCGTATCAGTTTTACTAAGTTGTGATCGCCTAGGTACCTTATACATGTTCGGGTGACCCGTTTTCCATTTTTTTCCTTGTCGCATCGTTCGGTCGAGCGCCTCGTGTCGCGCCGTGTGAGGTCGCCCGATTGGGCGCGTTCAGGTCAGGTCGGGCCATTTCGTTCGAGGGCGCCCATATCAGTTTTGCTAAGTTGTGACTACCCGAGTGCCTTGTGCACGATCGGGCGACCCGTTTTTCATTTTTTCCCTTGTGGCATCGTTCGTTTGGGAGTGTCGTGTTGCACCGTGTGAGGTCGCCCGACTAGGCGCGTTCGAGTTGGGTCGGGCTGTTTCATTCGAGGGTGCCCATATCAGTTTTTCTAAGTTGTGACTGCCTGGGTGCCTTGTGCACATTTGGGCGGCCCATTTTCCATTTTCTCCCTTATGGCATCGTTCGGTCGGGCGTGCGTGTCGCGCCGTGTGACGTCGCCTGACTAGGCGCATTTGGGTCGGGTTGTTTCGTTCGAGGGCGCCTGTATTATTTTTGCTAAGTTGTGACCGCCCAAGTGCCTTGTGCATGTTTGGGCATCACGTTTTCCATTTGTTCCCTTGTGGCATCGTTCGGTTGGGCGCACCGTGTTGCGCCGTGTGAGGTCGCCCGACTGGGCGGGTTCGGGTCGGGTCGTTTCGTTCGAGGGCGCCCGTATCAATTTTGCTAAGTTGTGATTGCCTAGGTGCCTTGTGCATGATCGAGTGGCCCGTTTTCCATTTTCTCCCTTGTGGCATCGTTCGATCGGGCACGCTGTGTTGTGCAGTGTGAGGTTGCCCAACTGGGCATGGTCGGGTCGGGCCGTTTCATTCGAGGGCGCCCTTCAGTTTTGATAAGTTGTGACCACCCGGGTGCCTTGTGCACGTTTGGGTAGCTCATTTGCCATTTTCTCCCCTGTGGTATCGTTCGTCATGTTGCACCATGTGAGGTCGCCCGACCGGGCATGTTCGGGCTGGGCCATTTTGTTTGAGGGCATGCGTATCAGTTTTTTTCCTAGCCTTCGCGTTGCCTTGTGCACATTCGAGTGGCCCGTTGCCATTTTCCTTGTGGCATCGTTTGATCGGGTGTGCGTGTCGCGCCTGTCGACGCAGTAACGCGTTCGGGTCAGGCCGTTTCATTCGAGAGCGCCCGTATCAGTTTTTCTAAGTTGTGACCGCTTGGGTGCCTTGTGCACGTTCGGGTAGCCCGTTTGTCGTTTTCTCTCTTGTGCACGTTCGGACGGCCTGTTTGTTGTTTTCTCTATTGTGGCATTGTTTGGTTGGGCGCACCGTGTCGCGCCGTGTGAGGTCACCCGACCGGGCGCATTTGGGTCGGGTCGTTTTGTTCGAGGGTGCCCGTATCAATTTTGCTAAGTTATGACCACCCAGGTGCCTTGTGCATGTTTGGGTGGCCCATCTTCCATTTTCTCCCTTGTGGCATCATTCAGTCGGGCACGTCGTGTCGCGCCGTGTGAGATCGCCCGACCGGGCACGTTCGAGTTGAGCAGTTTCGTTGGAGGGCGCCCATATCAGTTTTGTGAAGTTGTGACCACCCAAGTGCCTTGTGCACGTTCAGGCAGCCCGTTTGCCATTTTCTCCCTTGTGGCATCGTTCGGTCGGGTGCGCCATGTTGCGCCGTGTGAGGTCGCCTGACCGCATGCGTTCGGGTCGGGTCAGGCCGTTTCATTCGAGGGCGCCCGTATCATTTTTTCTAAGCTGTGACCGCCCGGGTGCCTTGTGCACATTAGGGCAGCCCGTTTTCCGTTTGATCCCTTGTGGCATTGTTCGGTCGGGCGCGCCGTGTTGCACTATGTGAGGTCACTTAACCGGGCGCCTTCGGGTCGGGCCATTTTGTTCGAGGGCGCCCATATCAGTTTTGCTAAGTTGTGACCACCCGGGTGCCTTGTGCACGTTCGGGCGGCCCGTTTGCCATTTGCTCCCTTGTAGCATCGTTCGGTCGGGCGCGCCGCCTGAGGTCGCCCAACCGAGCGCATTCGGGTCGGGTTGTTTCGTTCGAGGGCACCCGTATTAGTTTTGCTAAGTTGTGACCGCCCAGGTGCCTTGTGCATGTTCAAGTGGCCCGTTTTTCATTTTCTCCCTTGTGGCATCGTTCGGTCGGGCACGCCGTGTCGCGCCGTGTGAGGTCACCCGACCAAGCGCGTTCGGGTCGGGTCGTTTCGTTCGAGGGTGCCCGTATCAGTTTTGCTAAGTTGCGACCACCCGGGTGCCTTGTGCATGTTTGGGTGGCCCGTTTTCCATTTTCTCCCTTGTGGCATCATTCGGTCGGGCGCGCCATGTCGCACCGTGTTAGGTCACCCGACCGAGCGCGTTCAGCTCAGGTCGTTTCATTCGAGGGCGCCCGTATCAGTTTTGCTAAGTTGTGACTGCTCGGGTGGCTTGTGCACGTTTGGGTGGCCCATTTTCCATTTTCTCCCTTGTGGCATCATTCGTTCGGGCGTGTCGTGTTGCGTCGTGTCACGTTGCCCGACCGGGCACGTTCGGGTTGGGTTGTTTCGTTCGAGGGCGCCCGTATCAATTTTGCTAAGTTGTGACCACCAGGGTGGCTTGTGCAAGTTCGGGCGGCCCGTTTGTCATTTTATCCCTTGTGGCATCATTCAGTTGGGCACACCGTGTCGTGCCATGTGAGGTCGCCCGACCGGGCTCGTTTGGGTCGGGTCGGGCCATTTCGTTTGAGGGCACCCATATCGGTTTTTCTAAGTTGTGACCGCCTGAGTGCCATGTGCATGTTCGGGAGGCCTGTTTTCCATTTTCTCCCTTGTGGCATTATTCGGTCGGGTGCGCTGTGTCACGTCGTGTGAGGTCGCCCGACCCGGCGCGTTCGGGTCAGGCTGTTTCATTCGAGGGCGCTCGTATAAGTTTTTCTATGTTGTGACCGCCTGAGTGCCTTGTGCACATTCAGGTGGCCCATTTGTTGTTTCCTACCTTGTGGCATCGTTCGTTCCGGTGTGTCGTGTTGCACCATGTGAGGTTGCTCGAGGAAACACGTTCGTACGGGTCGGGTCGAGTTGGGTCTGCTCGAGTCGTGTCGTGTGAGGCTGCCCAAGGAAACACGTTTTTACAGGTCGAGTCGAGTCATGTACTAATGGTGCTCAAGGAAACACATTTGGGTGGGTTAGGTTGGGTCTGGTGATTGGGTCTTGTCGTGTGAGGCCGCCCAAGGAAACATATTCCTACAGGTCGGGTCGAGTCATGTGATGGTGCCTAATTAGATGGAAACGAGTTCTGGTTAGGTCAAGTCAGTTCATGCCGTATTGTAAGGGCGCCCAAGGAAACACGTTTCGGCGGTTCGGGTTGGGTCGAGTTGGGTCAGGTCGTGCCATGTGAGGCCACCAAAGGAAATGTGTTGGGGCAGTTCGAGTCATGTACTGATGGTGCTCAAGGAAATGCGTTCGGGCAGGTCAGGTTAGGTCTGGTCGAGTCTTGTCATGTGAGGCCGCCAAGGAAACACATTCGTAGTACAGGTTGGGTCGAGTCGTGTGATGGTGCCTAATTAGCTGGAAACGAGTTCGAGTTAGGTCAAGTCGGTTCGTGCTGTATTGTAAGGGCACCCAAGGAAACACGTTCAGGTGGGTTGAGTCGGGTCGGGTCAGGTAAGGTTGTGCTGTGTGAGGCCACCCAAGGAAACACGTTCGGGTGTGTTGAGTTGGGTCTGGTCGGGTCGTGTCGTGTGAGGCTGCCCAACGAAACACGTTCGTACGGGTCGGGTCGAGTTGGGTCTGGTCGAGTCATGTCGTGTGAGGCCGCCGAAGGAAACACGTTCGTACAGGTCGGGTTAAGTCGTGTACTGATGGCGCTCAAGGAAACGTGTTCGGGCAGTTCAGGTTGGGTCTGGTCGGGTCTTGTGGAACGAAATTTGCCCAAGGAAACACCGGTCGTGCGGGTCGGTGATGTTGCCCGAGTGCGTTTGGGTCGAGGTCGGGTCGGGTCGTCGTACGCGAGCGCCCCGAGGAAACATGTTCGAGGGTTGGGTCGAGGTTGGGTCTGTGGCTTGAGGAACATGTCAGGCAGGTCGGGTTGTGTCGGCCATCATGAGGGCACCTAGGGAAATGCAACGTTCAGGTGGAGTCGAGGTACGTGTACGTGAGGCCGCCCAAGGAAACACGTTTGTATGGATCGGGTCGAGTCATGTATTGATGGCGCTCAAGGAAACATGTTCGGGCGGGTCGGGTTGGGTCTAGTGATCGGGTCTTATCATGTGAGGCCGCCCAAGGAAACACATTCGTACGGGTCAGGTCGAGTCATGTGATGTGCCCAATTAGCTAGAAATGAGTTTGAGTTAGGTCAGGTCAGTTCGTGCCGTATTGTAAGGGCGCCCAAGGAAACACACGATTTAGGGTCGAGTTGGGTCGAGTCGTTCAGGACAAATCATGTGAGGGAGGTCATATAAAAAATGCTAAGTTGTGACCGCCCATGTACCTTGTGCACGTTCATGTGACCCATTTTTTGTTTTCTTCCTCATGCCTTCGACATTCAGGCGGGTCCGGTCGGGTTGGGTCGTGTGATGACGCCCAAGGAAATGCGTTCGGGTTGGGTTGGTTCAAGTCATGTTGTATCGTGAGGGCACCCAAGGAAACATGTTCGAGAGGGTCGGGTCAGGTTGGGTCATGTGAGGGCGCCCAAGGAACGTCATGTCCGACTGGGTCAGGTCGTGTCGGGCCGTGTCATGAGGGCGCCCAGGGAAATTACGCATTCTGGTGGGTCGGGTCGAGTCATGTGATGTCGCCCAAAGAAACGCGTTTGGGTCGGGTCAGGTCAGGTCATGCCATATTGTGAGGGCACCCAAGGAAACACATTCGGGTGGGTCGGGTCAGGTCCGGTCTGGTCAGGTCGTGTCGTGTCATGAGGCCACCCAAGGAAACACGTTCGGGCGGGTCGGGTCAGGTTGGTTTGGGTCGTGTGAGGGTGGTTGCATAAAAAATGCTAAATTGTGACAGCCTTAAAATCTAGTGCCTCATCATAAAATCTTCTCCTCGTATAATCGACAACCATTACAGAAGTTTACACCACATTTGGTTTAGACATTTAGTAGGTAGGTAGGGTGCCCCTATCTCCCATCTCCATATAGAGTAATTTGGTCACATATTCTTTCTTCTATGATACTGGTTCCTCTCTCTTAAGTCCTATCTCTTGTCCTTCTTCTCTCTCCCCTTCTCTCCTTATACCTCCCTCTCTCTTCCCCAATCTCCCTCTCTCTCTCTCTCTCTCTCTCTCTCTATCTCTCTCTCTCTCTCTCTCTCTCTCTCTCTCTCTATTTCTCTCTCTCTCTCTCTCTCTCTCTCTCTCTCTCTCTCTACCCTCCAATCCTCTCACTATATCCCTCCCTCTATCCTTCTTTCTGCCCCCTTCCATCTTTGTGTCACTATCTCCCTCTCTTACCCTTATCTACCTCTCTCACTCCTATCCCTCTCTCTCTCTCTCTCTCTCCATTCCTTCTCTCCCCTCTCCTTCAGTTTATCTCCATCTCTCTCTTCGTTCAGTCGGGCGCGTCGTGTCGTTTAGTTTGAGGGTGCGCGTCCAAACACGTTTGGGTCGGGTCGTTTCGGTTGAGTGTGCTCGCCCAAACGCATTTGGGTCGAGCCCCCTAAGCCCCGAATCCCTAATCCCTTAAATACTAACTCATTATTCGACCCCTAACCCCTAAATGCACCTAAATCCCCTAACCCCCAATCCCCTAAGCCCTCCAAATTTGAATTATCTTTGAAGAAGTAATTTTTTTCTTACTTCTGTCTATTTCACTATATACTCAGATCATGAATGTGAGTCGAAAGTTGTTTGTAGATTATATTATTATTGTATCAATAGTGTAATTATTTCTGTGTATTTATATCTTTATAGTCAAAAACCTCATCTTCAGAAATAATTTCTTGTCATTTGAAAAATTGATTGCTTCATTGAGCACAACATGTAGCTTATCTAATACTTTATTGAAGCTAAGATCTCCATCTTTGGGACAAACTACTTTTCAAGCACTAACTCCACTATGTGTGGGGTTAATTAACCCTATGCTTACAATGTTTACTGTTTGCATATCAGATTGTGTGGGGGTAGATAAATCGTAGCCATATCACATAGGCCCAATTCACTTACGAAGGTTCCCCAAACTTTGCCCCTAATTTGGTTGATCTTGCTTAGCTTGAAAATTTTGAATTTTCATTGATGATTGATTTTCCTCTCGCTCGAATGCAAAATGAAGATGAATTTCATCTTTTTCTTCCATAATTTCCACATTCGACATCTATTGTAGCTATTATCTATGCTCATCTAGAATCACCACAAGCTGTACTTTTTTTTTTTGCAATGGATTCTTGATGTTGATCTCGACGAGATTTCTCCTCCTCAAAAAACATATCCTGGTTGTAAGCATGGTTGTGGTATGTTGATGTTCAGACGAAAAATACAACTTGTAGCCCTTGATCTGCTAGGGTCTGGTTACCTTGATATTAATGGTGGTGTATTCATACTCCTTCTGAATAACCAATAAAGGGTCAAGGAAATTGACCAATATGTTGTCAAGTTTTATCTTATCCATCTCTAGGGTAAGCTGATTTTCGGCTAACTCCACTACTTTTGACCTCAATTTTGCCAATTTCTTCCTTCTCTCATATGATACCTGATCCTTTTCCTTTCTCTTCCCTTATAATTCCATAATAGTGTCATAGTGATGCCAGCCAACTTCTTTGGAAAGCCTTCCTAGCAGACAATACTTGTGACCTACCACCTAAATCCCCTAACCCCTAACCCCCAATCCCTAAACCCTTAACCACTAAATCATTATGATCTCTCTAACCCCAATCCCTAATCACTTAACCACTACTAAATAATTACTCCCCTAACCCATAAATGTACCTATATCCCCTAACCCCTAAGCCCCCAATCCATAACCCCTTAACCGACACTAACTCATTATTCTAGTCCTAAACCCTAACCGCTAAACCCTAAACCTCTAACCCCTAATCTCCTATTCATCGAACCCCTAAGCCCCTAAAAAATATGCCATGAAAACCCTCCAAAAAATTCTTAAATGATGGGAATTCCTATTCAATATGCATGAAGCTAGTCATGGAATGTGACAAGACATCCAAGATACATCCAAATATTTGATTTGTGCCTTGGGGAATGTGAAGTAACGGGTAAGATACAATCACTAGTGAGAAAATCATTGGTTCGAAACAATGTGGGAAAAATTCCAGTCAAGCAAAGGGATGGTGTGGCCTAGGTTGGATGCGATCCCTAGGTGATTTTGACGACTTAAAAGCCCTTGGTTCATGGCTAGTCAAATCACATGTTAAGCATGCAACTCATCTCAAAACTCACATTACCTAACAAAATAAAAGTAATGGATTAACACACAACTTATTTATTTCCTGGGCATATGTCTAGGTATTTTGATATTAATTATTTACTTATTCATTAGGAATAACATATAATGGTTCAATATATGGAACATTATAATTTTAAATATGAATATTTGTATTTTCAAAAGTTTGCATAGGATTAGAATATGCACTAAAAAAATTTTGTGACATATGATTATGTATATTATTATTATCATTCATACAATACAACCCTCCTAGAGCCAAAATCATTGACATGGTTGAATGACCATAGGAAATGAGTGGATGTTCTCCCTAGTGAAAGTTCCAATTTTATGTATGGAAACATACAAATAACCTACATACTTTAGAAAATAAATTTCTACTTCCTTAACTTTTCATTTTTGTGTACAATTTAGAATTGATTAGATATAATCTTATAAATAAAATACAATGGAGAAAATTAAAACCCCTTAGCATTCTTCTTCACAAGGGTGTTTGATTTGAACATTGTTCCTAATCGAGAAACTAGGATATGATTTTTTTTCTTAAAGGTCTAATTTAAAAAGTAGATTGATTTTATAATTAAGACTATGTCAAAGCAAATTTTAGATTTTATAACTATTCAAATTTTTTTTCCTGCTCTGCTTGTTCCACCTATTCAAATTTTCTTAATCGACCTATTCAATTTTTTTTCCTGCTCCACTTGTTCGACCTTTATGCCATCTTTCCCATGATTCCATTCTTCCCTATGATGCTTGCTTTTCTCCAGATTCTTGTAGAAGCATGGACGCTCTGAAACCCTAAAGTGGCCACAGTCCATTAACGGCTCAAAAGCCATAGTAGCTGGTGGAGATATTTTGAGTTTTTCAAATGTTCAAAAATCTGTGGGAGATTTGAAGAGAAATCGATCATGGAAGAATGCTCTCTTCTTCTAGAAGAATAATATTGGTATTTCCCTTGTTTTACCCCATTCAAATTCACTATTTTTTCTTCTATGCTATCTTGGTTATGAGATATAGATGGTTGTAGGTCTGAATTTATGAACTCTATCTATTTTGGGTTTTTTCAAATTGTAGGGATATGGATTCTTCATCTTTGAACTAACCCAATAAACTCTGAGGCTGTAGGAAAATTGAGGGTGAATTGTAGAATATTGCGAGGAACAGAACACAACAAAAGGGTTTTAAATTATTGTGGCACTTCAATGGAAAATGCAGTAGCAGGACAATGTGGTTCAACCCTAATAAGCAGGAGAGGGGGATTGCTCTTATCTTCTTCAAGCTCCACCTATATCAATGGAGGCTTGAAACTTGAGTTGCGGGTCCCTCTATCAATGCAGGTTTCTGCTATGACCAGAGCGCCCCAACTAATTATAACCATGGCACCCAAAAAGAAGGTACTCCTGTTATCCTCCAAAGTTGGCTTAGATTGGCTTAGATTTATATGTCTAGTGTCATTTTGTGCATTTGGTGTAACAGTGCACCCCCTCTCTCTCTCTTTTCTAATGGAAATCTCATGGAGAAACATCTAGGTTCTTCCCTGCATTTCATGGATGGTACTCAGTGTAAATCTGTTGTCACTAATTGTCGTGCCTGTCCCTGTTAAGTCATCTATTTAGTCACTTACCAGAGGCAGCAAGCCTAAGGCATTGACCCTGAGACCTCATACATAAAACTCAAATCACCACTCAAACTACTTGAGTTACCCCATTTAAACATTTCATCTGACCAATAAGAGCTTAAGCAAGCTCCTTGAGTTTTTAAATGTTTGGAACTATCTCATCTGATCCTTAAGCACTTAAGCAAGAGTTAGATTTCTTATACCTTGCCAATTTTAACCGACCAATGAAGGGCAAGCTTATCAAAAGCAGGATTGGAGGGGAAGGATAACAAATCTTCCTCTTAACCACCCAGGGTGGACCCAATTGACATCTCTATATAATGCAATGATAAAACCTTATGCTCAATGGGTGTTCACAGTTGAGGTTATGTTTATGTTGTTTGGCGGGTTATGTGTCTTCCTGACTACAGTTAACTTATAAAAATAATCCAAAAATCTTGGTATAACACTAGGGTCAATATAATCAAATTTCCATTTGATTATATTTGTGGTTGTAAACTCCTAATTGCATGTATGTTTTTAAAACAATCTCTACTAAATTTGCTTAAGAATCACATGTAGGCCCAAACTGCTATAAATCCATATGCATTGTTTTTCAATTTTTCACTATACATTGCCAATAGAACCCAGCATCAGGTTCTATTGGAATTTGCTTGATAAAGGTGAGCACCTCTTTCATGTGCCCAACTCGACCAAGAAGATCAACTGTGCAAGCACAGTGTTCTAGGGTACTAACATCTGCAACATAACCATACTAATAAAACCTTGCCTCTGACCACAATTCTTTGACACAAAGATTATACACCACCAACAATAATACTTCAGGTTATTAATAGCATCAAACCCTTGACTCAATACATTTGTGATAATTTACACCAACAATATACATAGATCAGCTTGATTTTTCATAACCGCTAGTTACATCATGCTTTCTCAGTCCTTTGTCATACAACTCATTCTTTGCTTCACATGGCATATATTATGGTAGTGGGATTCTTATTGATAGTCTCTCTCAGCCATACTAGAAAAAACCTTGACCAAACCTTAGACACGTCTTCAAAAACATGATAAATAACTCATGATAATACATGTAGATCCTCATACAATATCATGCCATATGTTCTTTGCTTCAGTCCATTGCGTTTATGCTAAAACACCATTGTTAATGTACTAGTCATAAGTACAACTGGATTTTCAAGGCACAAGTTTACAATCCTTAGATTGCAACAATGTCAACTCATATTTTTGTGTGGGTTTGGTGGATTGAGGACGGAAGTTAATTGGAAAGAATTCAATTTCGCAAAAACATCCAAAATCAACTAGCTTTGCACAATTTTGGTGATAAACATTACTGTTAAATGTTATGGGGAAAATAAGCCATCAGACTGATGAATTCACATACAATATACTTATAAATGGGTTGTCCAAGGTGGGTAATCTAGAGAAGGCCAGGGCACTCTTTCAGGAGATGTCAGAGAAAGGTTGTAGACCTAACCTAGTTAGCTATAATACATTAATAACTGGGTTCTGCAAGCATGACATGATAGAGGAAGCTCTATAATTCTTCTATGAGATGCCAAAAAAGGGCTTTAGCCCTGATGCTTTTACATACAACATATTGGTGAATGGATTCTGCAAAGTAGGTAATCTCAAGGAGGCATTAAAGTTGTTTAAACAGATGACAGATAGTGGTCAAATCCCTGATATCATTACATATACCATTCTCATGGATGGAATATACAAGGAAGGCACGCTCCAAAAGGCCAATAGACTACTGGACGAGATCTTAAAAATTGTTTGACATTGTAACTGTGACATATTTATAAATAACATCCTATGTAAACATATTACTGAAATGCACCTGGTAAAATTTAGTAATAGATGTGAATTGCAATTGAGAATGTTCGGAGGTGACTTCAGTAAAAATTGACTAGGCAGGATATTTGAAACAGGGAAAGATAGTAACTTATTTATACTTTTGGAAGTGGATTAGCCCTTTGTTATGCCCTCAACTGAAATTTGTTTGCAATTTTGAGGCTTACCTTATTTTTGTTGTGGTTTGGGCTATTGAGTTGTGTTAGATAGTTTGTTGCATTTCCTACTTTTCCTGATCATAGATCTATTTAGTATGTTGAACCCTTGTCATCTACAATACCAGTGGTACATGAAGATAGGTGACTAATTTCACATGACATGTATGTATCATCCTAAGAAATGATCATTCCCAGATCAAACAGAGCTCTCAATCCTCTTGGTATACCCCTTGTCTGGTGAGACTTTGCAGCTTGCTTGTTCCTTCTATCATGTTCTGCTTTAATTTTTTCTTCATAAAAGTGGACTTAGATATTTGTGCGAGATCTTGCTTTCATATTGATAATATTCCATTTGTTTTCTTCGTTTACCTTGTTACATGACATCTAAAATTTCTATGCATTTTTTGTGGATGAGGTGTAATACTTTTAATTCCTTTTCTGTGGATGAGGTGAGCGCTAAATGTGTTAGTGTCTTGGACTTAATTCAATTTAAATACCTAAGTAATTTTGTGGCGTTCCAATGTACAAGCACATGTATGGCCTATTTTAATCAATACAGTGAATTTTTAAACTTGCAAACAGGGCATTCCTTACCATGATCTTAAATCCATGCAACTGTGAATTGTTTCATATAAACCTCTTATTTCAACTAACCATTTAGGAAACTGATTTTGACACTCATTTGTTACACCTTCCCTGAACCTCTACTACAATTTCTATCATATACCCAATATCTATCATTGTTGGTGAAACACATTTTTTATCATAATAAATTTCCTCCTGTGCAGATCATTTTGCCACTACCTTTGCCTTGTGTTTGTTAAAAATCCATCAACCCTATTCTTTGTTTTGTACACCCATAATTATAAGAATTAATTCTATATTCCAGTTTGAACAAAATATACATACTTTCAACCTCACCAAATATGTGTCTCACTGTTCACATCATATTGATGGAACATGTGCAGAGTTCGGTATTGTTTCAATGTCCTCTCTACATCCAATTCCAAAATTTCAAACACTTCATCGATAAGAATATAGGTTTTGATTTCCTTCCATTCTTCATCATCCAATTGGAGCCAAGTAAAATATATCCAAGTGAGCATGGATACTCGCCAACTGTCTGTATTCATTTAGTGAACGCGTAACCTTCAAACTCAGTGCATTTCAAATTTTGGGTGCTTTTAATTTTCGCTTTTCAGTGGATAAACTATAGTATTGTCTTTGTAGGTCATGTAAAAAGTTGTAAATATAAGCCTATACCATGGTGTTGTGGTTCACAGTACTCTGAAATGGGCATATGATTCTCTTGGCTATGGGGTCTTGGGATGACCATCACGATATAAAGTTGAAATCCGATGCCAAACAGTCGGGCTGGACCCTATCTGACAAATTTAGGGTTGAGCATATATTAAGTAGTGGATTGTGGATACGATTCTCCCATTTTCCACTAACTGCTTTGACAACCATGGCATGGGTTCCATCCCATTGGTAGAATTTCAATATTGTTTTTTTGAGTAGAATTTCATTACTGTTTAATTTTTTTTATATATTTTTATGAAAGCGTCAGAAGACCGACGCTTTAGACGTCAGAAGACCGACGTTTTGTAAGCGTCGAAAGAGCGACGCTTTAAACGTCGGAAGAAATATCATTGAAATTACGAAAATCGTGTGAAAATTTGATAAACGTCGGAAGATCGACGCTTTAAACATCGGAAGACATATCGTCAGAATTCCGACAGTTTGGAAAAACGTCGAAAGAGTGATGGTTTGGAAAACGTCGGAAGGGCGACGATTTGGAAAAAGTCAGAAGAGCGATGGTTTGGGCAATGTCGGAAGAGCGACAGTTTGAAGAACGTCAGAATTACGACGGTTTAAAAAACGTCAGAAGAGCGACGGTTTGGAAAACGTTGAAAATAGTGTCGCTATTCTGACACTTTATTGAAGTGTCAGAATTGCGACATAATGGCTAACCACGTTTTGCCCCACCTCAAAATATCTCTCTTGCGATGCCTATGTGTCGGAATAGCGAGGAATTGGCTGTCGGAAATTGGGCCAAATGTGCTAGTGATTATACTAAGGTTTTCTATTACATATTCCTCCTGGAATGCCACCTTGAGCGTAATTAATTGAGTTAAGCCCAAAAATAACTCAGTTTTCTGAAGGTTGTTGGAATGCACCAGAACGAAAGGAAAACTGTCTGGTTGATGGAATATATCAAGTGAATGCCACCGAACCTCTTAAAAACTCCTCAGAACTCCTCTAAAAATCCCATGGGCCTATTGATGACCCCAACCTATACCCGTGACTTGTCTTCTCCCAACTCTGGAAGGCCATCCTCATCTTGTCATAAGGAACACCAAGAAAAGGAATATTACATTAACATGGCAGAGAATTGAAGGATAAGTCAATTGAGGAAATCATAAATGAAAAGGATGAAGAGATAGAAAATTTGAGGGAGGTTTTCTCAATATAAAATTCCCAAATCACCTTCTTACAACAATATTATCTTCAATTAAAAGTGAAACTACTCCTCCGAGACAAGCCAAAGGTACATGTTGAGGCAGATAAAGGAAAAGGAAAAGAACTAGTAGATTATGATCAGCTGGGGGATGCAGAAGTTGAAACAAATGCAGGAAGACCAAGGACAAGAGGCCTCAAGAGGGCGCTTCAAAAAGAAAGAGAATCAACTCCTAGATTGGGTTGGCAAACTTTTGATGAACTAATTCTTGATGAAATAAATCAAGATAGAGAGTATTGGCTTGACAGGGTGAATGGAAATCTTGAGAAGCTTCTGAAGAAATCCAAAAAGAATAATAACCTCTACAGACATATGGAAAATCACTATTCCGTCAGAAACAAAATTTCCCAAACCAAGCTCAAACAAATGAAGAAAAATCTTAAGGAAGAAAAAATGAAGCTCGAAGAGAAGGATAACTTATACCTCGTTGCTGAGGCATCCTTGATTCTTTAGCCTATCATATACAGGTTTCACAAAACAAATTTTGACCAATTTTGAGCATTTTTGACATTTTTGGTGATTTTTGGAAAATTTACGAAAATGCGTCTCCACAGAAGCGTCACGCAGCGGCACAACGCTTTATCTTAGGGGATCCAAATGAAGATTGGCTTACATGGATAGATGCCATTTCACCTCAAAATTTCATATCAGGTCTTGGTTTTTCATGGTGCCCCTTGGTTGTGGAGAAAAATCCAAAAACTACCTCATTTTCATGCTTCTGCCAGTGTTTTTGACCAATCATGGCGCTTCCGGAGCGAGGTTGGAAAAAACAAGTTTTGGAGGTCTTTGTGTGGGTTTTTTGTCAAATTTCAAGGTGCATTGGAAAGTAGACACATAGGGCCACTCAACCCAACCTTCATACTTGCATTTGGATGCTTTTAAGTGGGTCAAATTCACCCTTGAATAGGTGCAACACTTCTGCCAAACAGGTGTGACGCTTCTGCTAAAGGCGCTACGTTTCTGCATTGAATTCCTTTCAGACAACTGTCATGCCATGAAAACTTCAGAATTTGATGCTAGTTGTACCATGAGGTTTCATTTGATGTATTTGAGTTTTTTTTTGCTTCTTATGATGAGGAAACATGTAATTTAATGAATGCGACACACACTCCTAGTCTTTAGCTAAATTTCATGGATTAGTTTCTAACTTCCCTAGATTCTAGGAAATGACTCATCTGATGTAATTATGATGATTTTTGGATAGGATTTCAACCATATGAGGTATCATGAAATCTATTTTCTATAAGTAGTCCACCTCAATTCATTTTAGCAGTTGGATAGTTGTTATTTGCAATGGATCTATTGTACAAGCTTTTGTTAATGAAATCAAAGACAATGTTGGAGACATAGTGTTGAGGCTCTAGTGGTATGCCTTTGAGTATTTTTTTTTCTCTATAAACTTATCATGTTGAATGTTATTTTATCTATATTTCACATACATTATTCCTTATGTTAAGTCTTATCATTTTATAGATATAAATCATGCTTTCCATGCTCTATTTTTTATAAGATTTACATGAACATGTCTCTGCTCTTCTGATGTTATTTTAATGCTCATTCTAACTCTTTCTCTTTTCACCCTATACACAATGCCAAAATTAAGCATGTTTCTAAGCATACCTACCTGACCTCACCCTTACATCTGTGATCTGGCCTAAACCCTGGACCTAGTTCCCGAATTGTCATTCATATCCAGCAATACTCCAAACAAACAAAAACCCTAATCTACTGAGCACCATAACTAGCATAAGATCAATATATTCAGTCATCTCATTGGCTGAAAAGTGGCATTGAGAGAGACCTTTGTGGTTGTGGTAGGGCTAACTACCTGACCTAAAGGTTGGTTTGTGGTTACCTTCCTTTAGCGCCATTCTTAGCCTTGGGAAGTAGGGGGGAGTGATAGCACAATGTACAACAACAATTTGTTTTTTTTTTTTCCTATCATCATAACTATGGCGCCATCTATGAATATTTGATGGAACATGCTTGATTGGTTTGCATTACATATGCCATCTAATTTTTTTCTATTCTGACAAAGGGTGTTTGCGATATAATCTCTCTTTGGATGGGAAAGGAAATTTAGTGCATAAAAAATAACCCTCATTTTGCTAGTTTTAAGAAGTTTTCAGTTTTAACATATAACGATGCGAACCCTAATTGAGTTTTTCTTAGCCATGTGAATAGTTCATGGATGAAAGATTTTTAATAAATGGAAATCCATTATGAGATGATAATTCTAGTATGGCATGGCTTATAAAAAAAATTGAATCCAAACATGGAAAATTATTTGAAACATACTTATATGATGTAGTTACACTTCTTGTAACCTAGATTTAGGCTATCCTTGCCATGTTTTGTTTTGTTCATTAAACCTCAATGAAACTGATTAAGGATAAGGTGCAACCTTAATTAAATATGAATACAATGATAGATGTGATCCTCTGTTATCTATAATTCTTATGTGTCCAAGTATGAAAGTTTAGCTATTGTGCAGAAACATATTTATCTTGTTTTCATAATAAAAAGGTACTTATAGAGAAGTTGTATAACAACCTTCAATAATTTTCATTAGGGATTTAAAAATAAAACCAAATATGGTCATACTACCCTGAATTTTGTTTTCAAGCAATGTTATTTCCAAATATATTACATAAACTCAACATACTAGGTCAACTACACTGAGATTTTGTAGGTAAATATACATACTCATACATGTTTATAATCACAACCAATGTATCTTTCAATGCTTTACTACATTCTAGGCATAAATATCCCTATATACAACCTTTAGGGTTTACAAAATTTCCAAAATCCTTTAGCTTGTAAAATCATGTAGGTTTTCAAGTTGTAAATTATAAAAAACAACTTTTATGTGTCAAGTATGAATATGATGTGTAAAAGGTGTAAGTTGTTGTGAAAACAAGCTTAGATTGTAAAACTTACAAAAATGTATAAACTATAAGTTGTATACATAGTGTAACTTGCACAATGTTTTGTAACCTACAAGCCTCTCTAACTTAGATAACATATTGGTTGTATGTCTTTTGTTTTCTGGACATAATTTGAGGAAAGGTGAAATATACATTTTAGTTTAGGGTTACATGCATGAAGTAATATGTATTGTTACATATATAACTCTAAAATGCATTATGGGGTAGATCATAAATTAATGATTCCACAAATGGAATATTATGACTATGGATTTTTGTTGTATATGGAACCCCAAATAACTTTTAAAGTATCATAGTCTTTGATATGTAACTATAGACACATACATATTTATAACCACAAAGTATTATGTATTTAAAACTTGTACTATATTTCAATTTCAAGTAGTCGTGAGCTATTCTATTAGTTGGTATGTATTTTTAAAATGTAATTTTCTTTTCAATAATATATATATATATATATATATATATATATATATATATATGTGTGTGTGTGTGTGTGATTGTTAATAAATAAATTTTCATATATATATATATATATATATGAAAATTTATTTATTAACAATCACATATATCCATTATGGCCAAATAAAATGAGAACTATCAATATACTAGAACTAATTTTCTATCGATAAAAAAATGTATGTTAACATAAAATACAATGAACATTATAAATTCCCTTGAATTCATTAACTACATAAAATAAAATGCATTTTCAATTAACTTCCCAAATATTGATATACATTACATCTTTAATATGTATTTATATAGACAATATTTATAAACAAATTATATTTTGGAATTCTAGGTTTTTTGGGAGGTTTTTGCAATCCCTCCTATTCAGATGAAGAAAATTCAATAGAGTCTCTTTCCTTATAGAGGATTTTGATTGTTTTGGAGCCGTAGTAGGCACATATTTTAATTGTTTCTCTAGATCTTAAATTTTCTTTTCATACTTTTTTATAGGTCTTACCATTTTCCATTATCCACACCTAAATTTTTCAACATTTTCACATTATTCATGTACTTCTCCAATTGTTCATTTTCATTCCTTTCAAGTTCCTCCTTTTCAGATTTTTATTGGGATTTAACTTTAGCCAATTTACCCCTAAGTTTTGTACTTAATTCTAAAATTAGCATTCCCTCAACTATTTCTCATTTATAGTAGACAAAATTGGTATCGACTCAATTATGGGCCTCTATAATTGTTACTGCAAAACAAGTATTTGGGATTTCAAATTTTGCATCTCCATGCTACATTCCAAATGTTGTACTTTTCTATTATGCAAGAGTTTCTTTTTGAGCTCTGTAATATTTTCCTCTCTCAACTAGCTTTTCCTTCAATGTTTCAACCAATGGCGATGAAGCATATTGGAGATTTCCTAAAGTACTCATGGATGCGAGAGCTTCTTACATCCTCTTCTCTTATGTTTGTAGGAACTACTTCAAACCCTAGCTTTATGCTTTGCTAAATGCCCTAGCTTTAACCTTATCACTTATCCTTACCACATTGATCTAATTTACTTTGCCATTATTTTTCATCCTTTTCATTTCCTTTAATCTTTAACATTTCCCTGCTACATTCCAAATGTCTCTTTTTCTACTTATCACCTTGCCTAGCATAGGTCTTCCCCAATTTGGCCATTGTTTAGTTATATTTTTCTACTTGTGATTTATGCTTCTCTTTCCATTAAATTTCAAATTCAACCTTCAAATTTTCAATTATTTTATCTTTCTTCTTCAACTTGTTATTTAAGTCATCCAAAGGAGTACTTACAATTTGTTATGGAGGTATATCCAAAGCCTTTGGTCTTCTTCTCAACTCCTTCTGAAGACTTATAATGATGTTTTCAACTTTAGCCTCTCTTTTTTCAAACTTTTCGTTCATAAGATCTATTTCCCTCACATAATCACCTATAATTTTAAATAACTAACTTTTTAATGCATCAATTGTATGATCCTTATTGTTTATCATTATGGTTGAGTATGTTGCTTATTGTGTTTTTTTTTCAATTGTAGCATTGCAATCTACTTCATGCATTCTAAAATATCCATGTCCTTTAGTTGGAATTTTTCCTTCCAACTGTATTTAGAGTAAGAATCCTTCATTGCAACTATTCCATATTGCATCATTATATAAAATATTAAGAAAAAAAATCTCTCATAAAAATTGTACATTGGATTGTGCACATTTGAGCTTGGAGATGTGAAATTAGGTTTCATAACAATGACATTATACTAAAGTTTCTATCTATGTAGGAGGTATTCTTTTTTCCATATCATAATTGTTTGTTTCCAAAAAACTTTCCATATAAACTTCCTTCTCCTCAACTTCATCGATACATACATGTAGGTCTATTAAAACCCTCGCAACAATAACTACATCATGGGTAAGTATAATGTCACTGTTGGGACCTGAATATGTCATATCATTCATTATATAAAGTCTCTATTCATGAGCCATATTCCCACATTTATGATACTTTTCATAGCGATTATACCATCAAATTTTTCTAAATGATCCTCTTCTACCCTGTGGTTAATTATGTTGAATTTCTTATATTTTTAATGATTAAACGTGTCTTTAATATCATTTTATCAATGAAGCTTTACTAATGTGGTTATGTGGCCAAGAAGCATGTTCAAATATGAAAATTTGTATTTCTCTACCAACTCAATAAAAATTTGGCAGTTCAATACTAGCTCAGCAGTTTGATACTTAATTCTACACCTACACGAATGGAAGAAAAAGTCAAAACTATAAAATATGTTTTAATTTTATCTAGCATGGTAAATTAGGTGCCACATGAGCCTAATAATCTGGTACAAGCCTTGGAATATACCCATCTCACACGTGTGGGATCCTAGCACATCATTTAAGCTACAACCAAAAATAGGTAACAATTTTGAAATTGTCACGTTCTGCCTCATTTTCCGTACATATGGTGGGGAATATCAATAATATGGAAAATGGGTTTTTACAAAAAATATAAATTTACTTTGATCTCAAACCATTTCCAAAAATTCAATATGGTTTAAACTTTACATCTGGTTCTTCAAATCACATCTGTATAAAATTTCTGAAAAATCTAGATTGACAAAAGTATCTAAACAACCAACTTCGGGCACAATTTTTGAGGCCATGTAATTGAATTAGGGAATTCCAAGAGAAAATTAGGATCTAAAAAAAAAAAATCTCAAAAATACGTCATGGTATAGAAGATATGGTTGGCTCTTTAAAACTAATTTGTATAAAATTATAAAAAAAAATCAGATTTTCCTCCAAAGTTGTAAATTTGTTTTCTAAGTTTAGGGGGTTGGATCTTATCCTTCATTAATTAATTTTATGTATAAATAGGTTTTAAAATGACATATACAAAAGAGGGAGGAGGAATAGAGCAAGGATATTATTGCCAAATCATTTCTGAACTTTGCCAAAAAATTGGATAGATGAAATGTGATGTATATACTTTCTTGAAGACTTTTTAATATAATATCATGATATGTTGGTTTATGACTATTAATGTATAGAAAAGTAGCTAATTTTTTTGCAGTAGTATCACTTGCCTAAGAGCACTGGCAAGGGCCCACCAATGATCTTAGTCAAGCCATTGTGAACTAGTTTCAATTTTTGTATGCATAGTTAGTTTTCATTTATCATAGAATTGTTATACTTTTCCTGTCAGTATTTGTAGAGTACCAATTCTTTTTCTTGTTAATTTATCTGCACATGAATGGATTGATGAAGCGATTTTAGCTATGTGATTCAAATATTCTAGTAACAGATTAAAATTTATGAGTATTTTTGTTAACAATATTGAATCGAATGGTTGATTAGATAAGTAGATCAAGGTAAAGGAAAGGTCTCTAATTTTTAAAATTTCTTTATGGAAGTTTGGTTTGAGTCACATTTCTTTTAGGAATTAAAATATATTCAATTTTCTTCCACACTTTTCTTCCACATTAGTTTCTTGAACTTGCTTAGAATTCAAATTCAGTGATTATCTCATATGTACATTACACAGTCTTGCATTAAAATCATTTCCCCTTTCTTCATATTTTGGATATTCATTTTAGGCATCGTGTGATCGGTTTAGTCAATTTCAGATTTGGTTTCTTTGATAGATTTCACTACTTAGGTTTTGTACTAGGTGTTGAAAATGGCAACAAGAAAGATTGAAAATGGCACCCAAGGGGGCTTCTAATTTAATTTTCCTTAATTAAATTGGAAGAGAAATTGTAATTCCATTTCATGACAACTTGTATTAGTTAACTGATTCAGGAAGACTTAGTTAGCTTAAGAAATTTGAGTTGAGGGTCAGAGAGGAGGCACGTAGATTTCTCCCATTATTTTAGGGGGTCAAGTTACTGTTATTTGTGACTTGTAATTAGTTAACTTAATTAATTGAGTTAAAATCAGTTTAACTAGTTCTAACTGAAAGATGAGCTAGTGATAGATCCAGTGAATTAAAAATGATTTAATTCACCTGAATTGATCAATAAGTTAACTTATAATTCACTATAAATATCTTTTTCATGTCAGTTCTAAGTAAATCCCAGTTGAGTTTGAGGTTAAAGGGAAGATAACTATCAATTGTATAATTAGAAAATTGCACAAGTCATGCATGAGGTCATCGAGAAGGCTTGAAGGTATTACATAATCATCAATTGGGATTTTACTAATTAATAGGGGCTCAACTAGCCCAATAATGAGTAAGGAAGGCAATCCAAGCCTAGGCAAGAAAAATATCAAATATTGGACCAAACATGCTTAGATCTCATGCCAGATTCGAGTAGGATCATAGTGAGATAGTTAGCAAAGTGTAGAGGTTTCTCAAAGAGGGGAATAGCATTGTATTGTTTCATGATCTTGACTTTATTCAATATAAATATAGCAGGGTTTTAATTAGTTTCTTTCCCCATATACATCTTGTTTTGTGCAATTGATAATTTCTTTCTCTTACTTGTTATGTGATTGTGCGATCGTATTTGGTTTCCGCAAATTGTAGAAGGATTCAATATTTTGTTTTAGTACATTATAAGATCAGATTGCATCCTGTTGTTAGATTTTATACATGGTATTAGAGTGCCAAGAATCACAATAGAAGAGAGTAATAGAGTTTGTTTTGAACAGGTTTGAATTTTCAAATTTATTCTACAGGACCCAGCAACAGATCAAGATGTATTTCAATGGCTGGAGACTCGAATACGCTCTTGAGGGAAATTCAAATATTATAGAATGGAAGTACAAGATGGAGGTAGTGCTCGAGGACAACAGATTGAAATATTTCATAGAAAATGATATCCCTCAGCCTGCAGGAGAAAATGATCAACTTCTTGATGCATGGAAGAAGAAGGTAGAAAAGGCAAGAAGGATCTTGTTAAAGGGAGTTCAAGATAATATTATCTCAAGTTTCCATGGGAAGGAGACTCCATATGATATTTGGAAGGCCTTGAAAAATATGTTTCAGAATAGCAACGACCACAGGAAGTTGACATTGAAGGACAATATGAGAAAGATAAAGATGGAGGAGGGTGATAAAATACCAAAATACTTGATGAATTTCACTCAATGTCAAGATGAGCTTGGAAGTGTTGGTGTGACAGTAACCCGGGATGATTTGGTGATCCTAGCTCTTCTAGGCCTTTCCAAGAGCTAGCATAGTTACCAGGACTCTGTGAATGGGAGGGAGAAGCTACCAGACTAGGAGTGTTTGTGGTCCAACTTGGTAATATAAGAGATAAGACGTAGCACCAAAGAAGGGACCTCCGACACAGAAAAAGAAGAATATTTTTCATTGGTCATAAAATATAAGAAATCCCAGGGAAAGAAGTCCCAAGGCGAAGAGGGCAAGAGAGACTTGTCCAAGCTCAAGTGTTTTCACTGTCACAAGCATGGGTACTATACCTCGAATTGTCCACAAAAGGTAAGAAAGAAGGAGCCTGCAGTTGCAACAGTAAGTGAAGCGTTAGTTTCACAGTTCGAGCTTGATTTTACTCTCATTGCATGAATGGAAAACACTGTAATGGGATGCACGTGGTATCTAGATAGCAGTGCCTTGTTCCATATGATGGGGAATAGAGATCTCTTTAGTAACTTGGAGGATAAGGACCTCCAGCAGAACATAGATTTTGGAGATGACAGGAGGTATAACGTGACCAACATAAGTAAAATTACCTTTCAGTGGGAGATTGGCTCCCCTCTCAGACTGAGAGATGTTTTTTTATATTCCAGGACTAAAGAAGAATCTTATCTCCATAGCGGTATTGGAATACCATGGTTATGATGTCATATTTAGAAAAGGAAAGGTGTTCCTTAGACACATCACCACACGATGGGTGAAACAAATCAATGTTCAAGTCAAGAACCTTTATTCTCTCGAGGTCGAAGATGCATGGAAAGCTTTGAGGATAAAATTAGAGGTTAGTGACTTGGTGGTTGAGAGGGAGCCTAAATTACCTCTCAACTTGCAGCCTCAGAAGTAGTCTCAGAAAGTTGTGGAGCAACCAAAATTGGAGAAGCAGAGAGGAGACTAAGTGGAGGCATCCACTCAAGCAGAGACCTCTAGTAGGGAGGGATTTTTGAGCCAGATGGGTAGAGGGAGTGCATGCAACCATACCTCTAGTTGATAGGTGGGATGATGTGAAGACATAATCCCAAGAGAAGAAATTTGGGCATGATCCATTGAGATGGCTTGTCTCATGGATCAGAACTGGGTACGAGGAGCCCACATTACACAGTAGCAGGAAGGATTGGTAGGATTGATGCTGTCAGATATCAGAGTGACAAATGTCAGATACTGGAGCACATATCAGAATTGGAAACAATGTAGATGACACAGATGTAGAGTCAACAACAGCGCAAATTTTTCAGTAGAAAATGTAGCGACTAGTAGCAGTTAGAGACTTTGATGAAAAATTCATCATATTGATTCAGTTTGGATGTTTTTTTAGTTTCAGGGGTTGCAGGAGCAAACAAAACTAGAAAAGTGTTGCATGCAGAACATTCCAAAGGTACTAGATTGGGATAGATTGAATTGCTTTCTTGTTGAGAGGGAATGTTGAAAATGGCAACAAGAAATATTGAAAATGATGCCCAAGGGGGCTTTTGATTTAATTTTCCTTAATTAAATAGGAAGAGAAATTGTAATTTCATCTCATGACAACTTGTATTAGTTAACTTAATCAGGAAGCCTTAGTTAGCTTAGGAAATTCGAGTTAAGGGTCAGAGAGGAGGCGTCTAGAGTTCTCCCATGATTTTAAGGGGTCCAATTACAGTTATTTGTGAGTTGTAATTGGTTAACTCAATTAATTGAGTTAAAATCAGTTTAACTAGTTCTGACTGAGAGATGAGCTAGTGATAGTTCCAGTGAATTAAATATGATTTAATTCACATGAAGTGATCAATAAATTAACTGATAATTCACTATAAATAGTTGTTGCATGTTAGTTTTAAGGAATGCCTAGTTGAGTTTGAGGTTAAAGGGAAGATAACTGTCAGTTGTATAATTAGAAAATTGTGCAGGTCATGCATGAGGTCATCAGGAAGGCTTGAAGGTATTGTGAAATCATTAATTGGGATTTTTCTAATTAATAGGGGCTCAATTAGCCCAATATTATGTAAGGAATACGGTCTATGCCTAGGCAAGAAAAAGGTTAAATATTGGACCAAAATTGCTTAGATCGCAAGTCAAATTCGAGCAGGATCAGAGTGAGGCAGTCAACCTAGTGTAGAATTTTCTTGGGAAATAACATTATATTGTTTCTTGATCTTGAATTTATGCAATATGAAGATAGCGGGGTTTTGAGAAGTTGATTTCCCATATACATCCTGTGTTGTGTGATTGATAATTTATTTCTCTTAATTTTTATGTGATTGTGCGATCGTATTTAGTTTCTGCAAATTGTAGAAAGATTTAGTATTTTGTTTTAGTGCATTACAAGATCAAATTGAATCATGTTAGATTTTCTACACCGGGAATAGTACCGAATCAAAGTACCAAAAAACCTATCGATTTAGAATTATGTAGCTCAACATAATCTTAAAAGTCACAATATCTTGCAAAAACATAGTTTTTTAGCACAAACTAGAGTATGCCTAGACTGATATTATGGTGTAACTTGAATTTTACGATCCATGATTGATATTTCAACGAAGGATAATTAATCAAACATATAAAACCCCTAACATTTTTGGTGCCATTTTCAAGGAGTTGCAAACGGTCCAGGTAACATTTTGCTTTGGTAGTTTGAGTTTTAGTAGATTAAATTTTGCAGGACAACTAGAGGGTAGAGAAAGTATGGTAATACGTGAGTGAAGAGGCACACAACCACTATGGTGGTGTTGCTCCAAAGTCTAGGTGTCTTAGTTTTTTTTCTATTTTCTTTTTTATATGTGTAGAATTAAAGATAGGCTCCAAAGCCTCGTTGTTTCCTTCTTTTTCTTTGCAAGTGTGTTTTCCTTTAGATTGATTCATGAAAATAAAATAAGCCTAAATTGTTTGAAAAGATAACTTGGTGACAATAGGGTCTTAGGAGCATGGTGGTCCTCAGAGTACATGATTGGTTTTCTTACACTTGTTTCAAGTGTGTTTCCTTCTTATTTGTTTTAGGATTTTTAATAAGAACTTAATACATTATTCCATGTGTGAAACAAGGATTAATAACCAACGAAACAATGTTCAAGGATGATTAAGAGTTTGGAAGAACTCTTTCAAATCCAAGCAATAACTGAGATTTCTGATTCTCAAGAAGAACAAATCTTGACAACAACCAAGAATTTATTGCCTCCCCATAAGCGATAGAAGGACAACAACTCCATGAACCACATCCACAAGAAGATATTCACCCTTGCAAACTTGTTGAGGAAACCGAAGGATTACGGATTGCTTATGATGGAGAGAAACCATTAGAACCCGAGATTGAAGATTTTTTACATACCTCTCTAAGAAAACAAGAGGATAATCATCTAATGATAGAAGATCTACATGGCACGATAAAGGGGGATATGCTAAATGAGCCAAATAACAAGGTAAACCAAGAACATTTTGATTTTATTGAAATTTGGTTTCAAGAAATTAAAAGACCATACTTCTCATTAATTCTTTCGTACTTCTTGACATCATCATTAAAACAACTAGTTCTTCATACTCTATCATGCATTGAATATTATATTCTAAACTTGACAATTAATGCATTTTTATGCCTGCTATGCACACAGTTACATTGGAAATACTCATATACTTGAGGAGAGGAATTTCTTTTTCACAAGTAGAGTAGGATAATAAATAAATAAATAATTGCTGCATATAATAATTAATTTAGTTATAAAATATAGTGAAACATTTTTCTCATTTGTTTTATATAAGTGGGAATGTTAACAATTAAGAAAAAAGCCAACTAGTTGAAAATAGGAGATTTATGTTTCTATTGCATAATTTTATTGAGGTCTCTTTCAGCTGCATATTGTTTTAATGAAGATTGTCATTCAGTATTATTTCCAACAACAACATGGTTCAATAATTACTTTTATTTCCCACTTATTATTTCTTTATGATAGTTAGAGTCATTTCTAGTTTTTCTTTTCAATAAAGTAAGCTATGACCATTATGTTAGGAATATTATGTGAAGTTGGAAATGATTGCATTGCAACATCGTCCAACACTTCATATCGATAGTCTGGTACCATATTTAAGCCAACCAATACCCAATATTTCAATTTCCATAATTTCGGTACTCAATTTGGTACTAGAACTCAGAATTTCAATTTCCAGAATTTTGATACTCAATTCGGTACTAGCACTCTGAATTTCAATTTCTAGAATTTTGGTACTCAATTCGGTACCATTACCCAAATTTTTGGTACCAATGTGTTGTTTTGCAAGACAAATCTGGATTCAAGGATCTTGTTCGTTTGGGATGCTTAGACACTGGAAGAATACTAGTACTCAAAAAGAAGAAAAGACATATTTTCCAACATAATGGAACACTTAGGGGAGTATTTGATGACGTCTTTAATTTTTCCTCAAGTTGTTAAAAATGATGTATTCATGCTTTATCATTAAGACTGCTATTTCATAAAGATGATTGAATAAGAAATATTTTTCATCAAAGTTGAATTGAATGATAATTCTAAACTATTCATAGTTGATATACCTTTTCTATTTTGGAATTTCAATTTTCTTATTCATATAGATTTATGATTATCAATACAAAACAATTTCTCAAAATATAGTTACCAAAACATATTAAGGGGATTAAAACCAAAATAAAAGGTCCATACAATCATACCAAGGAAAAAATAAACATGAATACTATAAATAAAACACCAAAGCATGATATCCAAGCATATTTATTAAGACTTGCAGAAGAGTTGATGAAGTATTTGTTCATAATGGAACACTACTTTAAAAAGCGAAAGCATACATGAAAAGTATGATTGGTAGGAATTTGGGTGTATTTTGGTTTTTCTTTGGTTAGCATAATCCATATCACATTAAATGGCTCATTCATGCTATGTAATTTGAGTACCTATAAGTATCTTATGCATCCAAGACATTATGCAGGTAATCAAATTCACTATGAAAGGTATCATCCTATGCCTTTAAGGGGCTTTCTGAAGCCACCTCTCCATCTACCAATTGCAAAATTAATATCCCTAATATAAAACTAAAATGGTAGGAAACATGGGATTAGAGTCTTCAGTGTAAAATAGGTTAAGAGGTTAACTCGTCGAGGCTATGGAAGCTTGCTGGAAGCGAGTACTGACCTGTGATTCACTATGCAAACCCATCGTGGCTTTGGACGCTCACGGGCAATGGGACATTTTGCTTAAAGAAGTGTCAACCAAACCAAGTATTTTTCTCTACATGTATGATGGTTACTCTATAGTGTTATAATCAAAAGGAAGTAGGTGTGGATGAATTCAAGGGGAAATCAAACTCCATAAATTTTCTGCTAAAGAATGGCCTTAAGGTAAACTCTCATTGATTTTTAATATTACATCTGAGATTTAATTACCTTAGAAGTGGGACCTATGATCACAAAGAATTAATAAAGCTCAATTGAAAATCTTATTTGTAATATTTGGATAACTAAAATACTTTGGGATTTGGTTAGTAATGACTAATTTTTCATTGGTTCATCATTTGTTGTGATGATAAAAAGCCTCCTACTTTTATTTTTACAAAGGAGAGCCAATTAAATTTATAAAAGGTTTATTTTCTTGAGCATAAAACTATTAAGGATTAATAAAATCATATGTAATGAGTGATTTGGAATTACTTTTATGCTTGTATAAGTTTTACATCATTTTAATAAATATGAGATGACTTGTTTTTGTTCAGTATTCATCTCACTAGTTTCATTTTTTATTTTATTTTTTTATTTTTATTTTATTTGTTTGTTTTTTCTAGGTACCTTTGTACTAGAGCCATCTCAAAAACCCTCCTCACTTCTTAAGTACCTCACCTTGTTTGCATGAGGACATGCAAAACCTCAAGCATGGGGGAGTGGTTATTGGGACCTTTTTAGCATACTTAGTTCATTCTCTTCATCTTTCTTCAATAGATTAGATTGGGACTCATCAACTCCAGCTCTTCTAGATCATTCATGACTCTTAGCCTTACTCAGCCTCATCTTCAGCTTCATACAACTTCCATTGCAACCCGTGGTATAAATCAAAATTCAAAAGGTATACTTGAGGTAAAACATATTTAAAGGCTCTTTAACTTATTAATATTTAAGTAATATTGATGATTAACCACTTCCTATTCCATAAATCTCTATTTTTCTTGAACCACCATTAAACCCCCCATTTCCAAATCCATCCATGCATGTTCTAGTAAGACCATAAGGTTGAAAAGAAAAGTATTGTGGTACATGAATAAAGCTACATATATAGTGTCTTCTCCTTGTACATCATAAAGCATTCACAAAATAATGATATGAATGCTCTCAATAGGAGGATGAAGTCATTATTGTTTATCTAAGAAAAGAACTACAAAGTGAATAATGGTCTTACAAAGTTTCCAAAACTTATCCTCATCCTTACCTTATATCATTCACCATCCCTTACTAAACCATATTTTGTTTTTCATCAATTTGCGCTACCTTGTTGTGAAACATATCAAGTCTATGATGGTATGACAATCCACCTTTAATCACAAGCACTAAGAAATAATGTCATAGGCGTTGATTTTGTTTGCACGAGGGCATGAAAAGTATTAGGCATGAGGGAGATGTTGGGCCCTGAATATGTAATATCATTCAGTATATAAAGTCTCTATTCATGAGCCAGATTTCCACATTTATGATACTTTTCATATCCATTATACCATCAACTTCCAGTTAATTATGATGAATTTCTTATATTTTTAATGATTAAACGTGTCTTTAATATGGTTTTATCAATGACAGTTTACTAATGTGGTTATGTGGCCAAGAAAAATGTTAGAATATGAAAAATTTGTATTTCTCTACTAGCTCAGTGACAATTTGGCAATTTGGTACTAGTTCAACAGTTTGATACTTAATTATGCACCTACACGAATGGAAAAAAAATCAAAATGATAATATATGTTTTTCTTTTCACTAGCATGGTAAATTAGGTGCCACATGGGCCTAATAATCTTGTACAAGCCTTGGAATTTATCAATCTCACACATGTGGTATCCTAGCACATGATTTAAGCTACAATAAAAAATATGTAATAATTTTGAAACTGTCATGTTCTGCCTTGGTTTCCATGCATATGGTGGCGAATCTCAAGAATATGGAAAATGGGTTTTTAAAAAACAAAACAATTTAATTGGATTTTAAACCATTTCCCAAAAGTCAATACGGTGTAAAATTTACAAATGGTTGTTTGAATCATATTTGTACAAAATTTCTGAAAAACTGAGATTGGACGAAGTATCTAAACAACCAAATTAAGACACGATTTCCGAGGCCATATAATTGATTCAGGAAATTCCAAGAGAGCATTTTTTTTATAATATATAAAATTAGTCTCTATAGAAACAACTCTCCAAAATACATCATGGTATAGAATATATGGCTGGTTCTTTAACACTAGTTTGTATAAAATTAAACAAAATCAAATTTATGAGATTTTCCTCTAAAGTTGTAAATTTGATTTGTGAGTCTAGGGGATTGGATATCATCTTTCCTTAATGAATTTTATGTATAAATAAAGTCTCAAACTACATATACAAAAGAGGGAGGAGGAATAGAGCAAGAAGATTATTGTCAAAGCATTTCTGAACTTTGCCAAAAATTTGGATAAATGAACTGTGATGTATATACTTTCTTGAAGACTTTTAACACAATATCTTGATATGTTGATTTATGATTATTAATGCATTGAAAAGTAGCTAATTTTTTTGTATTAGTCTCGCTTGCCTAAGATTGCTGGCAAGGGCCCACCAATGATCTCAATCAAGCCATTGCGAACTAGTTTCAGTTTTTGTATGCATAGTTAGTTTTCATTTTATCATAGAATTGTTATACTCTTTTCATGTCAGTATTTGTAGATTAAAAATTCTTTTTCTTGTTAATTTATCTACACATAAATGGATTAATGAAGAGAATTTAATTGTGTGTGATTTAGATATTCTAGTAATAGATTAAAATTTATGAGTATTTTTGGTAACACGATTGAATCAAATGGTTGACAAGATAAGTAGATCGAGGTTAAGGAAAGGTCTCTGTTTTGTAAAATTTCTTTATGGAAGTTTGGTTTGAGTCATATTTCTTTTAGGATTTAAAATATATCCACTTTTCTCCACAATTTTCTTCCATGTGGCCACATTAGTTTCTTGAACTTGCTTAGAATTCAAATTCAGTGATTTTCTAATATGTACTTTATGCAATATTACGTTAAAATCATTTCCCTTGTCTTTAGATTTCAAATATTCATTTTAGGCATTGTGTGATCATTTTATTCAATTTCAGATTTGGTTTCTTTGATAGGTTTCAATACTTAGGTTCTGTACCAGGAATAGTATCGAATCACAGTACCAAAAAACATGTCGATTACAATTCAGAATTATGTAACTTAACATAATCTTAAAAGTCACAATATCTTGCAAAAACAAAGTTTTGTAGCACAAATTAGAGTATGTCTAGTCTGATATTGTGTTGTAACTCAAAGTTTACAATCCCTAGTTGATACTTCAATGAAGGGTAATTAATTAAACATATAAAACCCATAACAGTCACAAAAGTTTTTCACACCATCATGTAAAGTATGTTCAAGTACTTCATTAATGATTTTCTTTGTTTTATATTTCCTAATTTATGTTTTAGTAGGCCTTTTTTGAACACCGGGTTATTATAAATCAATAATTTTCTGGAGTCTGCCTAAGAAACTAAAATTAATCTTCTCCTTTTTACTTTCTTGCAGGTCATAATTTAATTTTTAGCCAATAGATGACGGACATTTGTGATCATGTTTTCAACCCAATGAATAACCAACCTCATGCAGTCACAGTAAATATCATACTTATGATGATTCATATCGTACTAAGGAAAAGTTGAATCAAATATTTGTATATTCCTTGGGGAATATCTTGCATTTTTTAAATTTTCTTGGGAACAAATACCTTTTGCCTGTAGATTTTATTGACATCACAATATTTTATACCTTGGGAGTTTTTTTTTGGAGTCAAATGTATTTCCCCCTCTATGTGGTATTTTTGTTGTGGAAACACACATCGATGCTAGAGAATGCACATTGACATTGAGGAATGCACGTTCAGGAAATCCCTTCCAGGAAAATGTGATTTTTGGTATATGGATTCTAGTTATGTTGGTATAATTTTCTATAAAGTACCTTATCATGAAAACTAAATCAATATGGAGAGATAAGATACAATTTATTGAAAATAAAAATTTTACAAAACTTGTCGTGCATTTTTATAATGCCATTCACGTAGACTTGTAGCATTTTTAACAATGGAATTGAAAATTTTGAGAATCATGAAAAATTTGCATCCTTAGTAAAGTTAAACACTTGGAATATCAAGGGTTATAATTTGAATTTGAAAATTTTTGTCAACAATGATTATGTGCATGTGCAAATTGGGTATTAGATTAAGTGGTTGGGAGGAATGTTATTACCTCTCCATTTGTGTTCAATTATTGCTAGTGACATGTTTGAAATCATAATAGGTATATTATTAAAATGGCTTCAAGCCTTGTTGCTGATCAACCTTCTACCTTGAAGGTAGTTTTGAAAGAAAAAAAGAAAAAAATCGACTCTAATACGAACACACCCACTAAATCTATAATTACATGGCTAAGTTAGATATCTTGCATGCATTTGAAATCAACCATAGGTGGGGGAGAATCACAATTACTTCTAATTTCTAAGATTTTCGGACTTGGGAATGGACATTTTTCCAAATTCTAGAATTTTTTAAGTCTTGACATGTTTGAATTTCACTATCCAGCTTTCATATTTGTAAGACTTAGGCTCTCTCTTGATTTTAACCCTATTTCCATAAAAAGGTAGATATAGAATCCACTATTGGAACTCACTTATAAAATTGTAACATGCCCGGACAAAATTTCATGCAATAAAAAGTTAATAAAGGAAAAAATAAGACCACGGTTCAAGGGACACTTATTCCAAGATGAATGTTGGGAAAAATATCCTAGTGGGCACCATTGGATATGCGGTAATGGCTAAGGAAAATGGAAAAGGAAAAGGAGAAGGCATTAAAGAGGCAAATAATATTTTTGGCACATTTATTTATAAGGAAAACGAAAGAAAAGGAAGGTAAAAGGTCACAAGTTGCATGTGAGGAGGAAAATGAAGGAAAATAATGTAAAATGAAGAAAATAGAGGCCTCATTAATAAAAAGGCTTATGTGGATCAATTGTTAGCTTTTTTTTAGTTCAGTTTTGGAGCTCTCTCGTTATTCTCTCTCTCTCACACACACTCTTGGATACTTATAGTTTTTTTGGAGTAATTCAACATTGTACTGAGGAGGAAGCAAGCAAAGGAAGGACAAGAAAGGAAAGGAAATCAAAGATCAAGCAGGGAAAAGTAAGATCTAGCAACTTCAACAACAATACTTGCAGGTAACATATTGCATGTGTGATTTCATAGCTGGTTTGGACATTCATGACTTATGCATGTTGGTATTTGGTTATTTTGTTGTCGGTGGCATGGTTTTGTCGAGTTATGACAGTGGTTTTTAGCCTTGCCTTTCCTTTTCCGGATGCCATGGTGTGTTAGGATTTTGATCTCAGTTTTGAGATACGGATTTTCTCAATGGATTCAGAATCTAGGGCAAAGTTGGTCTCAAGGTTCATTCCCAAAGGTCTAGGAATCCCTTGACCAGTTTTGGAGGGATACACGGTAAATCCCAAGGGAGGTGTCTCAGTTTAAGGCCTAGTGATTCGGGATTGGATTGCGGTAAATCTTCAAAGACAGGGAGATGGGAAATTCCTCAAAGATAGCGGTTGATTCCGGATGGAATTTCCATGCTCTACTTAGATTTGTGATCATAGCACCGGTTGGTTGTGATCATGGTATGGTTAGAGTGGAGGTGGTTTAAACTTTGAGTTCCCTTGGTTGTGTTTTTGGATGATTTTATCCATGAGATCCCACATTCATTCTTGGAATATGGCACGGGGGTGACTGTTTGAAGAGAGATTTGGCTCAACCATGTCTATGGTTGGGTGGAACGTGGAACTCTTGAACCTGGTTGGTATTTGCCTCTGTTTAATGGAAGTTAAGCTATATTGCTTTTGTATATATTATTATGTGGATTTAATGGTTGTATTCTCACTGTTATTTCCATGGTTTTATGTTGGCTACAAACATTTTTAAATAATTGGTTCATGTCATGTATATTTAATGTATTTACTTTCTATTGTTAAAATGATGGATGCAATACCTAATTGATGTAATATATAGTTAAGGAAGAGGGTGGTGATCCTTATAGTAATGTTTCATAAGTGCTTTCATTCATTTATTCTTTGTCTTGTATCCTATACCTGTAGATTACATTCATGCCAAGTGTTTGACATAATGTCAGTCCCAATTGGGGATGGGCAGGCTTAGTCTTGGAGTCAAGTTTTGGTTTACTAGTGTTGTCACTGTGTATTTAATGATCCCTGGAAGTTACAGGGAGTTCTGGGAAACGTCCGGTATTATGGGCTTAAAAATTGGCCTAAATCCTACGGACGCAGGCACAGTTCTGGGAAATTTAGTCCCTGGACATTGGCTTGCAGGCTAATGTGTGCGTCCAAAGCCTCCCAGATGCATGGATGAAAGCCTATGCATGCTTCCAAGGGGTTTTCTCTATGAAATATCAGTGGGACCCAAGGATAGGTAAGGTATATGACTTAGATAGCCTCTGGGGGTCCTGTAGTAGGTGTTAAAGGTATGTGTTATGGTTTCCTCTTTGGTTCCACTTCCTTAAGGTCACCAAGGAGGTTTAATATGTCTTAACTACCTCTCATCTCATGTCTACCCTGGTTGGTCGGTTACTTGGGTAGGCCTAAGGGGAGTGGTGCATTATAGGTGCTATCAGCGCGTGGTTGCGCTCTCCTTGGTAAAATTATGATGTTGTCAATATTTTTGTCATCACGTACTCATGTCGGTCGTGTATGTGTCTCTCATGTTATGGAATATGTACTCGTTGCATCCGCGTTGTGTTGGCCATGGTGGCAATGGTGTCGCCATGGAAGGGATGATGGTGTTGTTTTCAACATGTTGTCATGAGTATATAACTAGTTTTGTGATGTTCATGCTTATGTATTGTCCATGCACACTTTCTTACATGTTGTTTCATGTTGTATATGCATCTTTTTTTTTTCTAGGTCATGTATTGGTCATGCTTGTGTATCTTTTATGTATGCTTACTTGCGTGATTCTATATTTTGAACATGCATTGGTTTTGAATTCTTGGTTACATGTTTATTATGCTGATGTATTTCCCATGCTTTTGATTTTGTATGGTCAATTTTGCATTGCTATGGTCGATTTTTTCATGCATTAGGTCATGGAATGTACTTGGTATGGTTATGCATCGATGATGGGACTCTAAATAGAATAATGTTTATGCGGTTATATACCATATGTTACAATTTTACATGCTGTTATGATTATGTATATATATGTACTGCGTTGGTTGGTTGATCTTACAGGATGTATCCTCCCCGAATTATGCTAAGGTACATTAGTTTATTGTGATTTGATTTAAGCTAACATGAGATTCCTTACAGGAAGAAATCAAAGATGGCTAGCAAGATGGTAGACTACAAGGATTCCCCTTATGAATCCAATGAGAAGCATGTTATTGGGGATTCATCTAATTTGGAAGATACACTGAGAATTTTGAAGGAAGAGATAAGAAGTTGTAAGGCAGACAATGATAAAATAATACAGGCATAAGAAATACAAGCAGAAGAAAATGTGGCAATATTTCAAAGCTTATCATATTTGCAGCAACATGGGCCACTTTGGATCAGTTATGGACAGGAGGATGGAACTAATGGTGCATATGGCAGTAGGTCTCCTGGTGGTTACAGGTCTAGTAGAGATGATACAATTAGAGATGGAAAATTCTTGGACACTCGGGATAGGAGAGGTGACAAACACATGTACCATTCTAGTTCTGGTTTTGATAAACATCATGATCATCATCGCTACTATCCTTACAGGAAGAGTGACATAGGTTATTATCAGGATGAGTTCAAGAAAGCAAGGCCACCTACCTTTTATGGAGAGATGAAGAAAATAGAAGATGCAAATGCATGGTTTTTGGGTATGAGGAAGTTCTTTAGATTGCATGACTATTTAGAAAACATGAAATCGAGGTTAGCCACATTCAGTCTCAAAGGTAAAGCAGACATTTGGTGGGAATATGTGAAGAATGTCAGGGTTATGTATGAGGAGTTGATTGGAGTGATTTCGAGAGGCTATTATGGAAGAAGTATCTGTCATAGAGGTACTATGATGCTAGATCTAAGGAGTTCTATGTGTTGCAGATGGGTTCCATGACAGATGAAAATTATAATAGCAGGTTTTTGGAGTTGTTAAGATATGTGCCTTACCTCAAGGAGGAAAAGGCTGATGGAAAGATCGGTTAGTCTACCATTCTCCTCTTTCTTGGAAGATCCATAGATTCCTTAGTGGATTTCCAACAACATATAGGGACCGGATTGAGTTCGATGAGAATAAATCGTTCGAGGAGGCCATTCGAAAGCTAAAGAATTGTTATGAGCAGTCAAAATTCAAAATTGAGCCTAAGTGTGATTTGAAAGGAAATGAGAAAGCTAAAGGAAGATGACCACCAAAGCGAGAAAGACCACAAGATGAAGGTCAGAAATAAAATTTATTTCCTTACAAGAAGTTCAATGTAACTGGGAAAGAAATTGGAGAGCAATAGAATAGAGGTGTTGTTAGAGCAACGTTGCAGTGTTGGATATGCGGCAAGGATCATCGTAAGAGGTACCATTTGCAGTATCAGGGTTGTAGACCCTAGATTTATAGTGCATAGGAGGCGCAAACAGTTGGGGGTGTTGGGCATAGCATTCCTTTTATTTATGTAGTTGTGGAAAACATGTAAGCAGATCATCATGCTTCTACCATTGAGATGGATGGTAAGCTTTTTGATCAAGTTTTTTCTATTTTAATTGACCCTGGATCTAATTATAGTTATATTAATCTTAAACTGGTGGATACGTGTGGTTTGAGAAAAGAAATGCATGCAGAATATTAGTTAGTGCAATTGGATATAGGTACAAAGAAAAGAGTTCACCATCCAGTAAGAGATTATGCATTTGAGTTAAATGGTATACGTACAACAAATAACTTGAACATATTTCCATTGGGATCATACAATAGGCTATTGGGTATGGATTGGTTATCTCTTCACAGGACCAAGGTGGATTTCTATGAAAAATCCATTGAATGCTTGGATGAAAATGGGGAACCAAGAGTCTTACAGGGAAGGAAGAAAACCACATCAATTACGATGGTGATAACCATGCAGGCCAAGCACAGTTGCAGGAAAGGGTGTGTGTTAATTGTGGTTCATATCTCTAGTGACAAGGCTAAGGAATTTGAGAATGCATATGAGTTGAGAAGGTATCTAGTTCTACAACAGATTCAGGATGTGTTTCTAGAAAATATTTTAGAGTTTCCACCTCCCAGGGAAGTAGACTTTTCTATTGATTTGGTATTAGGGGCAACACCGACATCAAAGGCACCTTACAGGATGAGCACACTTGAGTTGGTAGAGTTAAAGTTGTAGCTGAAAGAGATGCTTGATAAGGGATAGATTTGGCCAAGTGTATCGCCTTGGGGCACACCAGTCTTTTTCATGAAGAAGAAGGATGGTACTCTCAAATTGTGCATCGATTACAAGTAATTGAACAAAGAGACCATCAAGAACATGTATCTGTTACTAAGGATCAATGATTTGTTTTATTAGGTTAAGGGAGCAAAATTTTTGTCTAAGATCGACTTGAGATCGAGATATCATCAGGTACGTAGCAAAGGAGAGGACATCTACAAAATTTCATTCAAGACCAGGTATGGACATTACAATTTTGTTGTAGTTCCATTTGGTTTGACTAATTCTCCAGCTACATTTATGTGTTTGATGAATAGTGTGTTGTGTCCTTATCTGGACAAGTTTGTGATTTTTTTTATCGATGAAATCTTGGTATATTCCAGGAATGAGGAAGAGAATGCAGAGAATTTGGCAACTGTGTTGAGATTGTTCAGAGAGAATTATTTGTATGTTAAGCTCAGAAAATGTAGTTTCTTTCAAACTGAGGTACGTTACTTGAGACATGTTGTCTCCAGGGAGGGCGTTGCAGTAGATCCAAAAAAGATAAGGGCCATCATGGAGTAGGTAGCTCCTAGAAATGAGGACATGGTGAGATATTTCATGGGATTATAAGGTTACTATAGGAGGTTCATCGGGAAATTCTCACAAGTTTCTTATCCGATTACATCATTGTAAAAGAAAGGTAAGAAGTTCGAGTGGACAAAGGAGTGTGTTAGTTTTGGGTAACTAGGTCCAAACTCCATGTTTCACTGCTCATATGACAATGGTAATATTTTTTTTGGATTCTTCTTTTAGAGATGCGCAAGATTGATATAAAGATAATATTGATTGGATGAGCAGAACATTTATTTTGAATTAATTTTCCACATGTGCAAGGTCGTCCAGATTTGTCCCACATGCCTAATAGATGTGTCACACACCCTCATTCATGGATATAAATTGGAGAGACTTGGAGGTCATTTTCTCATCATATCATCACACATTCTCTTATTGTGATATGATTGGTTCGATATCCTTTGGAGTCCTTTTTCCTCTCACACGTGTGGAGCGAATTTGATGTTTTCTGCGCTAATCTATTTAGCGATTTCTACTGCAAAATTTACCATGGTCCACCCTTGGTCGTTTGAGCTCAATATTCTATGGAAAATCTGATTTTAGGAGGTCCTACAGCTGGGCACTAAAATTGAGGAATGTGACCGAAGCCCTAGTTTGATACGTTGACTTTTCTGCGCTGTCCATAGTTTTACTTGCATTGAATTGTGATGAGTTGTCTTTGAGGGCTATGGGTGTGACACATGAAGTGTTGGCTGACCAAGAAATACTTTGTTGGTTGAAGCATCCTGCTGACCGTCGTAACTCAACAATATCTCATATCTTTGCTAGACAAAAGAAATTGTAAATCTGTTCTATATTTGGCTTTTCTTCTATTGATCTATTATTGTGTTCTATCAGCATTTTAATTTCATGTTTATGTGATTGCTATTTTTTATCGGGCCTAAGAAAGATTGAAGCAAAATATCATCAAGAATAGAACACCATTGTTATCTAAATTTAACATGGTATCAGATTTGAGGTGAATACAAAGTCCAAGAGTCCAAGTTGGTGTTAGAAGCAATCTCTGAAGGAAGAAATCACATCAAGGACAAATATCCTCCTCAACCGACAAGGGTTTCAAGGCTGATGATAAATTTACTGATAAGTTTTATTATCATGCATGGAATATGTCCTTGGATTTTGTGCTAGACTATCAAGATGTCATGGACTATGTACAGGGGAAGATCCAAGAGCCTCCATCAAATGTAGTTGTTGCCACCGAGGACGAAGTATAGAAAAGGGGAAATCAAAGCAAATATGATTATCCAGGATTCTATTCATAAGAAATTGCTTGCTTACATTTCTAACCTGAAGACATCTAAGGAGATGTATGATAAGATGGTGAGCATGTTCAGGGCTAGTAATGCTAATCAAATCCTCTTCTTCAAGAATCAATTGAAGAATATAAAGAAGGGTAGTGATGAATCTATTCAATCCTATTTTATGAGGCTCACTAAAATCAAGAATAACCTCCTAGCTATTGGGGAAGCAATATCTGATCGAGAGATGGTTCTTATTTCACTTGGAGGCCTCCCCCGTGATTGCCATGTATTCAATACCACTATTCTCAATAATAATGTGATTCCTGATTTTGATGAAATATTGACGAGACACACTCAAGAGGAAACAAGAATGATGGAGTATGCATCTAATGGTAATGGAAGTGACCCTACTTCATTTTATGCTCATGCAAAGAAGAAGAACCATGGTGGCCCGAGAAATCAAAACCATGGAAGAGCGGGGCCTAAAGGAAGGAAGGGAAGATGCTACACTTGTAACAAGACTAGTCACTATGCAAGAGAGTTCCCTAATAGAAGGGACTTTCCCAGGGACGATGACAAAAACAACTCGAGAAGGAATGGCAAGAACAACAGGTTCCAGGGAAAAAGGAAGGCTCCCTCTGATCATAGTGGAAATGGTAAATCTTCCAAGAGGTCAATAAATTCCAGGTACGATGAGTCTAATGTTGTTGATAATAAAAGAAATGAATTTATTCTTGTATCTTCCCTCTCTACTGCATCTCCACCCGACACCTTGAATGTTTGGTTGATTGATAGTGGTGCTTCAAGGCACCTCACTGGTTATAAAGAATCCCTTTCTGATTTGGTTGAGAAAGATACTAATCTGGAAATTAACCTTGGAGATAAAACCACCTATCATGTGAAAGGGACAGGGACTGTGACCCTCCATTTATCTCAAGGTCAAGTCATCCAATTACAAGATGTGTTGTATGTACCTGATTTGAAGAATAACCTTATATCCATTTTGGCAATGGAAGACAAAGGGTTCAAGGTGGCATTTCTTGATGGAAAGGTACTTATCTGGAAGAAGAAATTCAAGGAATCTCTTTCTATTGGTTTTAGAGTTGACACAATCTACCAGGTTAGAGGAAGTCCATTGGGGGCTATGACATGTGATACAACTCTTCAAATAGAGTTATGGCATCGGAGGTTTTCACACCTTCATTACAAATCCCTTCCCAAATAAAGGGAGGTGGTGACAGGGATGCCTGAATTTAGAGATGATCATGAAGGTATATGTCAGGGTTGTGCCGAAGGGAAGCATAAAAGGGGACCATTCCCCTCAAGTGTTACAAAGACAACTGATATCTTGCAGTTGATACATTCTGACTTATCTGGTATGCTACCTGCGACATCCTCGCGAGGATGTTCCTTTTACATGAATTTTACAGATGACTTCTCCCACAAGACCTGGATATAATTTTTTAAGAAGAAGGACGAAGCATTCAAATGGTTCTATACCTTCAAGGCCTTGGCAGAAAATCAAACCGAGAAGAAAATCAAAGTTTTGAGGACCGACAATGGGACCGAGTATGAGTCAAATGAGTTTAATGAATTTTGTAGAGAAGCTGACATTAAGAGGGATACCACAACTACATACACTCCTGAGAAAAATGGTGTTGCTGAAAGAAATAATAGGACCATTTTGGAAGTTGCCCGCTCCATGCTGTCCTGTTTACTTTCATGTGCTGAAAGAAAAGAGAAGCAAGTTTGATACTTCTGGAAAGAAGGGAATGTTTTTGGGCTATATTGAAACTTTGAAGGCATATAGAATCGATGTGCTTAGTCAAAGAGAATTGGATATATGCCACGATGTCACCTTTGATGAAGATGTTGCCCTTAAGAAAGTGAGAAATATTCCTAGCTCCAAGGAAGACAAAGAAGATGAAGAAGAAGGGAAGCTGGAAGAGCCGAAGGATGACCTTATGCCCAATGTTGAAGGACCTATGGATCCCATTGATCCACCTCCTTCAAATAAGATAAGACCCTCTAGCTTAGGGATACTCTCGAAGATTCCGAGAGACATATTTCCCCAAAGGGTACATTCTGTGAAAGCAAGAAGCCAAAGAGATACTAGGGTATCTAGTAGCCATGAGTACGATAGTTTAATCTGAGGCTGGAAAATTTGAATAAGTTGTAAATAATCATGTTTGGAAGAATTTTATGCACGAATAATATGATTCCATTATGAAGAATGATGTCTGGAAAGTGGTCTCGAGACTGGAGGACAAATTTGTTATCACCTCAAAATGGCTCTATAAGATCAAGCATGGATCTGATGGAAGTGATGAAATGTACAAGGAAATATTTGTTACTTGAGGCTTCTCTCAAAAATAAGGCACAAATTATGATGATATATTTTCACCTGCCGCCCACTATACCACCATCCAATGTATTATTTCCCTTATTGCTACGCAAGGATGGATTCTACATCAGATGGATGTGAATACAAATTTTCTACATGGATCTATAAAGGAAGAGGTTTATGTCGAGCAACCTCTGAGGTTTGAAGTCCAAGATAGAGACACCCATGTATGCAGGTTGAAGAAAGCTCTCTATGGGTTGAAGCAAAACCCTAGGGCTTGGTACGAGAGGATAGATAGCTACTTGATGAAGCTGGGCTTCACTCGAAGTAATGCTAATCCGAACCTTTATTTTAAGGTTTATAGAGAAAGGTCTCTCATTTTGGTTCTCTATGTGGATGATCTCTTCCTGATAGGTGTCGACCCTCTCATTCATCAGTGTAAGAGGGAGCTAGCTTTCGAGTTTGATATAAAAGACCTAGGATTGATGCACTACTTCCTAGGCTTGGAGGTATGGCAGAGGCTAGGCGAGATTTTCCTTTCTCAAGGAAAATATGTCGTGAAGCTACTGGAGAGATTTGGTATGGTGGACTGTAAGTCTATGTCGACACCGACGGAAATCAACTTTAAGAAGTTGAGTGGAAACGTTGTTGGGCCCATGCTAGCAAGTCCTACCGAGTATTAACAACTCGTGGGGGCCCTGATGTTCTTACTGAACTCTTGTCCAGACGTGTGTTTTGTATTAAACACTTTGAGTCAACATATGGTTGATCGTCATCACATTCACTGGATTGGTGCCAAGAATCTATTGAGATATCTTCGAGGCACAATCAACATGGGCTTAGATACACTACCAGGAGTTTGATACTCCATGGATATACTGATGTCGATTGGGCTGGAAATGTGGTGGATCGCAAGAGCACATCTAGATGTTGCTTCACCTTAGGTTATGCTTCAATATCTTGGATGAGTAGGAGGAAAAAGTAAGTGGATTAGATCACCGCTAAGGCTGAATACATTGCAACGAGTATGGCCTATTGTGAAGTTGTTTGGCTATGAAATCTCTTTAGTGAGTTATTCGAGTATGTGATAGATCCCACCGTTATCCTTTGTGATAACCAGAGTGGGATTCATCTTTCTGATAATCCCGTGTTTCACGATCGATCCAAGCATACTGATATCAGGTACCACTTTATCCGAGATATGGTACAGCGAGGCGTCGTAAGGCTTGATCATATAAGAACTGATGAGCAAGTTGCAGATATTCTCACAAAGCCCCTGGGGAAGGTCAAGTTCCTAACCTTCAGTGAGAAGCTTGGAATCGTGGAAATACCCTATTATGAGGGTCCTGCTTGAGTTGGACTATGAGCTCTGGGAGCTCCAGGGGGCTTGGGGATAGCTTCTTGGAGCTATAAGCACACACTGGGCTAGGCTTGCCGAACCTTGTTGTGCTTCTGCCCCACCATTATGATATTAAGTTGGTTCGCCTCTCTCTAATATGTGATCTACACGCATCCTACCCATGGAGTTTTAGACTCATGTAAAGTACCTCTCATTTGGAAAATGAGGTGGGAAATGTGGATAGAGACCATATCAAGACCGATGGATGCATCAGATATTTCCATACTCTCTATGTCTAGGGTGGCACATGTCCAACACCTTGATCTGGGATCAAGTATGATGAGGTTTTATCCTCTAAATTGACTTCGGGTCAGTAAATTAACTTAGTATGAGATTTTTTTTTAGTCTGAGAGAGGTTTCTACCTCTAAGCTGACATTGGGTCAGTTGTGTGTTATGTCTTTGTGACTCACCTTTTTTTTTGAAATAAAAAGCCAGCAAGAAAAGTTACGACGGGATGGCGCACGATGTTTGGTTTGGTACGTGATGGATGGCACTTGTGAACATATGGAGTTCTCCCTAGTTGAGAGGGAGTGCTAATTTTGGGCAACTAGGCCCAAAATCCATGTTGCACTACTCATATGACGATGGTCATATTTTTTTTGGATTCCTCTTTCAGAGATGTGCAAGATTGATCTAAAGCTCATCTTGATCGGATGAGCAGTACATTTATTTTGAATTTATTTTCCATATGTGCAAGGTCGGCCAGATTTTTCCCACATGCCTAATAGATGTGTCACACACCCTCATTGATGGATATAAATTGGAGAGACTTGGAGTTATTTTTCTAATCATCTCATCACAGATTCTCTCATTGTGATCTGTTTGGTTCGATAGCCTTTGGAGGCGTTTTTCCCCTGACACGTGTGGAACGAAGCTGATATTTTCTATGCTGATATGTTTAGGGCTTTCTACTACAGCATTTACTAGCATTGACCGTGTTCAAACCTTGGTCATTTGACCTCAATATTCTGCAAAAAATCCGATTTTAGGAGGCCATACAGCTGGGCACTAAAATCAAGGAATTCCGGGTTGTTTGACCGAAGCCCTAGTTTGTTGCATTGAATTTTTTTCTGTTGCCTGGGTTGAATTTTCTAAATTGTCCCTAGTTTAACTTGCGTTGACTTTTGATGAGCTATATTTGAGGGCTGTGGGTGTGAAACATGAAGTGTTGGCTGACCGAGAAAGACTTTGCTGGTTGAAGCATCCTGCTGACCGCCGTAACACAACAATATCTCATATCTTTGTTGGACAAAAGGAATTTTAAATCTGATCTATATTTGTCTTGTCTTCTATTAATCTATTATCGTGTTCTATCAAAATTTTACTTTCATGTTTATGTAATTGATATTTTGTATCGGGCCTAAGAAATATTGAATTAAAAGTGCAACAAGCATAGAACACCATTGTTATCTAAATTTAACAAAGAATGAGGCTAGTTTTGAGCATCTTAAGCAGTTGTTAGCACATGCTCTAGTGCTAAAGATCACAAATTCAGACAAAGAGTTTATAGTATGTACATATGCTTTCAAGAGAGGACTTGGTGGAGTACTTATGCAGGATGGAGAGGTAGTATGGTATGAGTCACATAAACTGAATGAGCACAAAACTATCTGATGCATGATCTTGTGCTAGTAGCAATCATACATGCATTGAAGATGTGGAGGCACTATCTTCTTGGTGGGAATTTTGTACTGATGAGCGATCATAGTGGGTTGAGGTACTTCTTTGACCAGTCGAATCTAAATTCCAAGCAGGCTAGATGGTTGGCTATGATCAACAAGTTTGATTGTGAGAAAAAGTACATCAAAGGTAAAGATAACACAGTCGCAGATGCTCTTATCAGGCGAATATAGGTAAATCACATTGCAACTATGAGCTCCTATGGGGTGAATTTACAAGATAGGACCTTGCAGGCAGGTCAGCAGGATGTTAGATATATGAATCTTAGGCACAGATTGTAGCAGGGTATAGGTACAAGTATAGGTACAGGTACATATGTAGGTACAAGTACATGTGTATAGGATGTGGACTATTATCTTATGACAAATGGATTGATGAAATTTAGAGACAAGATATATGTGCCAGAAAGTAGTGAGCTCAAGAAGGTGATCTTGATGGACTTTCATGCGAAAAAATATTCAGGTCACCTATAATTTGAAAAAACATTGACTACAGTGAAGAGATTCTATTATTGACCGAAATTGAAGAGGGATGTAGCAGAGTTCATGGCTAGGTGTTTGGACTGTCAGTAGGTAAAGGCAAAGTGTAGGCATCCAAGTGGTCTAATACAACCTATTGCAATTCCAAAATGGAAATGGGAGGTCATTTCCATGGACTTTATGACATGTTTTCCGAGGACAGTGAGACAACATGATTCTATCATGGTGGTTATGGACAGGTTGAAAAAGGATACACACTTCATTATAGTGAAGACTACCTATTCAGCTAGAGATGTATCACAGGTGTTCATCAGGGACGTAGTCAGATTGCATGGTGTTCCAAAGAATATCATGTCAGACAGGGATGAAAATTTCACTTCCAAGTTTTGAAAGCAATTATTTGCAGGATTAGGCTCAAGTTAGCCTTTAGAACAACTTATCATCTGCATATAGATGGATAAACTAAGAGGGTCAATAGGATCTTGGAGGACATCTTGAGGATGTATGTGATGCAACAACAATGGAAATGGGAAGAGTATATGACATTAGTTGATTTTGCATATAAAAATTGGTATCAGGAATCATTTTGTATGAGTACCTTCAAGAAACTATATGGGTGGAGTTGTAATACTCTTATCAGTTGGAGTGATCCAGTTAACAGGGTGTTGATTGGACTAGACATGTTGGTAGGCAAGGAACAAGAAATGAAGGTTATAAAGAAGAATCTGAAGGCAACACAGGAAATACAAAAGATTTATGCAGACCAACACAGGGTATTTAAGGAGTTTCAGGTTGGGGGGCATGTTTATTTGCGCATCAAGCCCAAGAAGAGCTCCTTAAGGATCAGATCATGTGCCAAGTTGGAACCACAGTATTGTGAGTATTTTGAGATCCTTGATAGGATTGGACCAGTGGCCTATTGACTTGCATTAACTCCAACAGTGAAATTCCATGATGTGTTTCGTGTTTCATTACTTAAAAGGTATATAAAGGATGTTGATCATGTTATTAATTGGTCTATATTGCAGGTAGAGCAAGAAGGGGAATTCCAACCGGAACCTTAGTGCATATTGCAACAGAAGAAACTCATGCTCAAGAATAGAGCCATCGAGAAAGTTACAGTGAAATGGAAGTACTTTCGACCTAATGAAGATACATGGGAGATGGCAGATCAGATGTAGGTCATGTATCCTTCATTTTTTTCCAATTGAGGCAAATTGGTTTTGGTTTGGTGTTTGGTATTTGTTTGGCATATGTTTTGATGTTGTTTTAGTATATGTACTTATGTATATGGATGTAAATACTGCCATGAGCTAAGATATAAAGTTCTAATAAGCAGTATGGATGTTATATGGTCATGTTATGATGGTTTTTCTTTTGAGTAGGTCACTCATTGTAAATACTACACCGAGATAAGTTATAAAGCTCCATGAGTAGTATGTTTGTTTTTCAGCGGTTTTGCTGAGGTCTAGGTGTGGTTTAACACCAAGGGTGGTTTTCCCCAAGGGGGAGGTTTCTATAACTGACTCGAGAAAAAGTTCATGTAATAAAAAGTTAATAAAAGAAAAAATAAGACCACGGTTCAAGGGATACTTATTCTAAGTTGAATGTTGGGAAAAATATCCTAGTGGTCACCACTGGATATACAGTTATGGCTAAGGAAAATAGCGAAGGCAAAGGAATTAAATAGGCAAAAAGTATTTTTGGCACATTTTTTATGAAAATAAAGGAAAATAGGAGAAAACTAAGGTAAAAGGTCACATGTTGCATGTGAGGAGGAAAATGAAGGAAAATAATGGAAAATGAAGAAAATAAAGGCCTTATTAATAAAAATTCCTTTGAGGATCAATTGGTAGATTTTTGTTAGTTTAGTTTTGGAGCTCTCTCATTATTCTCTCTCTCTCTCTCACTCTTGGATACTTAGATTTTTCTTGGAGCAATTATGCATTGTGCCAAGGAGGAGGAAGCAAGCAAAGGAAGGAAAAAAATGGAAGGAAAGAAAAAAATCAAGCAAAGAAAAGTAGGATCTAATAGCTTCAGAAGGAATACTTACAGGTAACATATTTCATGTGTAATTTCTTAGCTGGTTTGGACATGCATAACTTATGCATGTTGGTATTTGGTCATTTTTCTGTCGGTGGCTTGGTTTTTCCGGGTTATGACAGTGCTTTTTAGCCTTGCCTTGCCTTTTTCGGATGCCATGGTGTGTTGGAATTTTGATCTCAGTTTTGAGTTATGAATTTTCTGGATGGATTTAGAATCCATGGTGGAGGTGGTCTCAAGGTTCATTCCCAAATACCTAGGAATCCCTTGACTGGTTTTGGAGGGATACACGGTAAATACTAAGGGAGGTGTCTCAGTTTAGGGCCTAGTGATCTGGGATTAGATTGCAGTAAAGAATGAGAGACAGGGAGACGAAAAATTCCTCAAGGATAGTGATGGATTTCGAATGACATTTCCATATTCTGCTCAGTTTTGTGATTGGAGCATCGGTTGGGTGTGATCACGGTATGGTGAGGGTGGAGGTGGTTTAACCTCTGGATTCCCTTGGTTGTGTGTTTGGATTATTTTATCCATGAGATCGCACATTCATTCTTGGAATATGGCACGTGGGTGATTGAATGAAGAGATATTTGGCTCAACCATGGTTATGGTTGGGTGGAACGTTGAAGTCTTGAATTTGGTCGGTATTTTCCTATGTTTAATGGAATCTAATTTCTCTTGCTTTTTTATATATTATTATGTGGATTTAATGGTTGTATTATCACTATTATTTCCATGATTTTATGTTGGCTACAAACATGTTTAAATAATTATTTCATGTCATGTTTATTTCATGTATTTACTTGCTATTGTTAAAATGATGGATGCAAGCCCTAATTGATGTAATATCTAGTTAAGGAAGAGGGTGGTGATCCTTCTTGTAATGTTTCATAAGCGCTTTCATTCATTTATGCTCTGTCTTGTATCCTATACCTGTAGATTACATTCATGCCAAGTGTTTGACATAATTTCAGTCCCAATTGGGGATGGTCAAGCTTAGTCTTGGAGTCAATTTTTGGTTTACTAGTGTTGTCACTATGTATTTAATGATTCCTGGAAGTTACAGGGAGTTCTGGGCAGTATCCGGTATTATGGGCTTAAAAATTGGAATAAATCCTACGAACGCAGGCATAATTATGGGAAATTTAGTCCCTTGACGCTGGCTTGCAGGCTGATTTGTGCATCCAAAGCCTCCCAGACGCATGGATGCAGGCATGTGCATGCTTCCAGGGGGTTTTCTCTATGAAATATTAGTGGTACCCAAGGACAGGTAAGGTGGATGACTTGGATAGCCTCTGGGGGTCCTGAAGCAGGTGTTAAAGGTTTGTGTTAAGTTTTCCGCTTCCTTAAGGTCACCAAAAAGGTTGAATATGTCTTAACTTCTTCTCATATCATGTTTACCTTAGACAACTGGTTACTCGGTAGGGTTGAGGGGAGTGGTGCGTTACAAAAATTCACCATTGGAGTGTACTTGAAACAAACAAATCACAATTATCAAAGGAATGAAATATACCTTTGTGTTCATCATTAAAGAAGATTATAAAATAAGCTTCAATAATTTTCACTATGGTTTAACACAAAAAACCTAACATAGACATATTACCTTGAATTCCAGTTTCAAGCAATGTCAATCCCAAAAGTTGCAACAACTCAATATACAAGATTAATTACCTAAGTGTGGTTCCAAAAAAATTGTCAAGCATGGGCTCATGTTTTTTATAACACATACCATACTACCATCAAGCATATCGAATGGATAAATATCCATTTTCATCCATATTCTTATGAAAACCATTTATATGAGCTAAGGAAGAACCATTTAGGGTCTAGGCCATCATAGCGCATGCATTTTATTCTAAAGGTGTGCATTTGTCATTAATAAGGTCTGTGTATTCCTCCTTACTATGAAAACATGTAATCCCATGCACTCAACATGCATTTTCAACTTGCAAAATGTGTTTCCTCAACACCTTGTTTTGATGTAATTTCAGAATCTCAACAACCAATTACCTACACAAGGCATGCATTTTTCTTCACAGGGCATACATTTTTCATTATTCCTTGTTTTCATGCATTTTCCCCTTTTAGGGTGTGCACTTTTCACTATGGAGTGTGCATAATTTATCTCAAGGATTGGATGTTTCATAAGGTTATATATTCTTGATATCATCATACCAATTTCACCACTAGGCATGCATTTCCCTCAAACTAGCATGTATATAAGGGCAATTTGACATATTTTTTTTACAAAGAAGTTTTAAGCCTTTATCCTCAAAGCCTTTTAGCCTTTATATATAAAGCCTTATGTTCTTCCAAGATAATGTGAGCAAGTATTTTACTCGGAGGTTCTAGGTAAAGTAGGTTCATCTTACATTGTTATATATGATCTAAGAGGAAGTCATGTAAAGTATAATGTAGAAAAAAAATATGGTATTCAAGAATAAGATGATGCAAAGGAGCAGGTAAACGTGTTAAATGAAGAATTCGAAGAAGTTGAGCTAGATGTAGATGGCAATGTTGTCAACGATGATATCGATGATGCAATTACTGGAAATGACACCGATAGCCAATCCTTTAAATGTCAATTCTAAACTAGATGATATCGACATGGATTCAAATGAAGAAGAATATAAATGATATTGAATTGTTGAAATATAGGTGGTATGAGTTTATATATTTTCTATGATTTATTCTCTTTAGAGTATTTTCTTATGTGGGCTAATTATGTGTTATTTAGTTACATGCCATTTTGTATGTATCATTGGTTAGATAGAAGTCATTGACCTTGATTTCTCTCATAACCCACAAACCTATAACCTCCTAACCCATATTAAGCATGTGCTAATTGATTTGAACCATCGGTAAACATCGATAATCTAGTACAAATTTTTAACCCTCCACCCATTAAGCTTGGTAACTTTCTAACCCTTCACCCTCACCCACCACATGAAGCATGTGTTTTCTCTAAAATCACTACCTTGTCCCTAAATGGAATCTTTGAGTTTAAAGTGTCATATGTTAGCCATTGCAAGGCTTACCATATTTTTTTAGGACTTTGGATGTCGTTTAGGGTGAGGGGTTGGGAGTTAGGGATTGTAGGGTTAAGGGATTTGGAGGGTTATATATAATTATATAACATAGATTCTATAAAAATATATATATATATAATATATTACAAACAAATAACAAATTAAAAAATATTCAAACATAAAAAAACACTCTTACATCATAACCTTTTCCCAATAAATCCACTCCAACCACACCCATCAATGAGGAGAGTGTTCTTTTAAGAAAAACCCACTAAAACTTGTATTGTATCGACCCGACCTATCAGGAGCAAGAGTTGCAAAGGAGGAGCCCACAGACATTTGCAATAGATTAAATACACCTAGCAGTAAGGATAGTGTGTATAGGAGCACACCGTTACAAAGAAAGAACACCTCACCTACTTTTCCAAGGAGGAATCGACCCCTCCTACCAATAAGGAGAGTGCGCATAGGAGCACACTAGTCCAAAGGGAGAATTCCCCACTTGTTCAAGTAGGGATCAAACCCATAATGTATTTGGTATATCTTTTTCACAATCCTTTTCCATCTTGCTCAATTTTCAGGGTAGATATTTCCACCTCAGTTGTATTTTTTGAGATTGGAAAATGTGAGAACATGCATAAATACATAACATCAATAGAAATTTGATCTCAGGATAAGGGTAAGATATACATGTTGGTTTGGGGTTACATGCTGAAATAATATGTATTGTTATATATATTTTGAAATGATTTATAGTGACTTGAGGCTAGGTTATGCTACACATGCATAAGTGGATATGGAAAATAACCATTTCCAATTTTACTTGTAAACTAGTTGAACAAGCATGTAAGCTATTGAAATCCATGGTTGAATGATACTTTCGTAAATAAGTACTATATTAGTTATATGTTTAGCTTGAGAAAAAAGGAGGGTAATTATGCAATTAGGGTTTCTATCATTGTATGAAAACCTTTTTCCATATTTGTCACTAGCATATGATTTATATGTTTTTTAGTTTTTTTTAGAAGTATACTTGGATGGTACTTGTAGATCATATTTAATTTAATAGATGAATGGTACCACAAGTTTAATATTATGATTGTGAAACATTTTTGTATATGAAGATTCCCAATACGATATTTATGCATATAGGAAAATCTCGTGTATTGTCTTTGTGACCTCTGATTCAAAGGTGTCATTTGGATACAATTTTCACTTTTTCTACCCATTTTGAAATTTCACCAATTATTTTGTCCTTGCCAATTTTTACGTAGCTTGAGTCTGTTGAAAATATTCAAGGGCTTATACTATATATCTCTCCATCTAGATACTTGGCCTAATCCCATCATGATTCAACTACAACTTCCGACCTTGATGCATATGTATAGACCAACAACTTTTTAACATTTGATAGTTACTAATAACATAGTTATCAACCTATTGTCTTTTGGCCCATAGCCACAAGTTTTCCAACTTGTTAGTTCTTTTAGACCATTTCCCATATTAGCTATTCATCGAACCCCTAGTGTTACACAGGTACGTATTGGTAGAGAATATCATCCGCCAAGAAATATCAACATACACATACATGCAAGTTTAACTTCCACCTTTGAGCTATTTCTATTGCCTACATGTAATAATGTTTTCACCTTTGATTGTTACTAATAACATAATTACCAGCCTATTTCCTTTTTGGGCTATAACCTCAAGTTTTCCATATTTCTAGTGTTTTTGTTCCACTTTCCATTATAGCTATTCATCTAGCTATTGGGGTTACAAGAGGATCTATTGGTATAGGATATCATGTGCAAAGAAGTATCAACATATACATACATGCGGGTAAGTCTAACTTCTACCTTTGTGCTCTTGCATTTAATAATATTTCACCTCCGATTGTTACTAATAACATAGTTATCAACCTATTGTCTTTTGGCCCATAGATACAAATTTTCCATCATGCTAGTTCTTTTGGTTCATTTCCCATTAGAATTTTTCAGCCTATTACTAGGGTTATAGGAGGATCTATTGGCACAAGAGATCATGTTCTAAGAAATATCATCATAATAAGTCTAACTTCTACCTTTATGCTCTTGCTATTTCCTACATGTAATAAAGCCTCACTTGTGGATAAATAAATAGGGGCATCATTTTCTTCTATAGGAGCTCCATTAAGTTCCTCTATGAATGTACTTATTGTGTGGATACAACTGCCTCATGCATAATTGGTTTCTTCAAACATACATCGAACAATTTTTTCAAACAAAAAATTGTCCCAATCATCAAATACTCATTGATCTAAGGTTTTCCACTTCAAGGCTTTAATTTGTGTTGCAAAGTGGTTTATTATTGTTGGTTAAGCTAACAAGTCAAAGGATTTTTTCTTGCTAACATGCAAACCTCTTGAAAAAAACAATTTGTTTAAGAAATAGAAAGGAAATAAAACTACACTAATCTCTATCGTAGAAGAAACACAAACTATCCCTAGAATAATCCAAAAGATACGTAAATTTTTACTGCAAAATCTTGGCCATGAAATTAGCTTCTTAGTATTAAGCATGGAACAAAAGTAATTATTACAATAGATTTAAATTCCCTTGAATACAAAATTTCCCAACCCCTTGTCCATGGGGTGCAACACACAAACACAAAGTATTACAAAAAAATTCCCATGCCCCTTGAATTTGGGAAGGTCTAATTAAGAAATTGAATTTGGTCCTCAGATCTTACATGTATATGTTAGGAACATCTTCGACCAGCTAAATTTTAATAGTAGGTTTCATGTGCTAGCCACATGGAATCCTTCGCATGCTAGGATCAATTACATATCTTAGGTATGGGAGTGATGAGTCTAATGTATTGTTGATTCATATTTTGTCATGCTAATGAAAAGTGAAATTTGTTCTATGTTCATGACCTTGGTGAAGTGTGTCCATCAATGAACTCTTTCACTACTAGTATTTAGATGCTTTTGTATGCACTACTACCTCTTGATAATTGTATTCTACCACTTTTTCTTTTTCTTTCCCAATTTTGTATTTTTTCTCGGGTCTTAAGACCTAAAACTTTTGCGTGTTGACGTAATTTTGAGTTCCTTTATTTGTATGACCTGTTAAATACTAGGAATTCAAGCTTGAACTTTGCATAAATATCATGAATAGGGAATGAGTTAAGCTATGGAAACTGGGATGTTGATTCTATTCGCTACCAATGTGGCTTTGACTAATGATTGCTTTGAAATAATTGAAGCTTAGTAGACATTTCCTTCCCCCATTTGTGTTTGACTCCAAGAATTCCATCAGTTATTACAAATTCTACTAACGAATGAATTTTTCCTCATGAAATATCTCAAACCCATACAAATTATAGAGAAGAGATTCCTCCACAGAAAACAATATGCACCTTTCAACATTGTAACAAATGCTCCATAGGTTGGGATATACACTTTTTTATTTTAAATGGTATATATCCAATAGTACATATACCTAATTATATAGCATTAGATGCATTATTGTGGGGTTCATATTGTTTTCCATGGAAGACATGAATCAAGGGAGCTTTTGGATTGAGGTGAGGTGATAATAGCCCACAATTTATTTACACACTCAAGGGTATATATTTGTCTTTCCACTTCTTCCCATTCCTGTCGATTATGTTGAAATACCAATGCCACCACTTCAATTCTCTTGTGGTCTTATTTAAGAGGGATTTTGGTATGACATAGGCCATTTATTTTGGCTTGGAATCTTGAGTGAAAATTTTGTGGACTCAATAAAGGTGGACATATTCGAAGTATCAAATATGTTAATCAAATAATTTGATCGATTTATAGACTAGAGATCAAGCTTCTAGGATAAATCATGTTTTGCAATCCTTAGCCTAATATTTGTCATGTACATTCTTCTCTCAGGAGAAAACCTTCCTTTATATACTTATTAATTTCCTAATTGTACCTTGGGTTGGGATTATAAATTTAAGTCATGTGATTGTTCACTTCCCAAATGTGCTTGTTCATTCTCGGAAAATGTGGTTGAAATGACCTTACCCTAGAGAGATATGTTAGATAGAGTATAATGTGTGGGAGGTGGCTTAGATGAATGTAGGACAAGTCATGTATGATTATTGGAAAGAATTTTGGTTTCTAGGGCATGTCGTGCAAGATCAAAGGAGTGTTAATTGATGACAAACTTTCATCAATTCAAGAATGCAACAATCAATTTTAAAATTAGAATGTCATTATAGGTGTTTATTTCATTTTCAAAACCATCAAATTGATGTGCAAGGGTTATACATATATATATATAATGGATAAACTACCTACACCTAGCATCATGGTAATGGAAATTTGGCCAAGCAGTTTTGGCTAGCTCAAAAAAATCTTGGCATCAATAAGGGATTGACACATACCCTTTGAATGATTTTTCATCTAATCTCCTATATAAGGAAATTTTGGGAAATATCCTTGCCCCAACTAAATATCCTGATAAGAGAAAAAATTATGAGAAATATGGTGAGTGATATGAATGAATGGAGACTTAACAACAAATGTGTGATGTGATATGATGGAGTAGAGACTTCAATGTTCCTCGAAAAGGGAGCTTTTTGGTGGGTTATGGTGAGAAAAATGAGACATTAGATGATGACATGGATGACATGTGGATGAAATATGTGAATGACACATGGTTTAATGACGTGGATGATGCATGGCATATGACATGTAGGGCACATTAATGAAATTCACATAAATGGTTGTGTTTGAAATAGTCCTTGTTTATGTTGTGTGTACTATGAATCAATGGAACTTAAAACTTAAGAGAAACAAAAAGGAGGTTTGTTATTATCATATATGAAATATGATTAAGTGTCAAAGCAGTGCAAAATTAGTGTCTTTGGACTTCGGGAATAAAGTGAGTGCCAGAAAACTTCAAGGGGGTGTACTCAGAGGTAAATGCTCATTTCAAGGAGTCTAAAATTAGCAGTTCAAAATGACTGTTATGGGACTTTAAGCATAAAAAAGTGTGCCACAAAAAGTTGAGTGGGTGAACTTCAAAGGTAAATTCTTGTTTCAAGTAGTTTGAGATTTCAAAAAAATAAGTATGGATCTTGAAAAATAAAGAGAAAGGGAGAGGTGGGAGAATATTCTTAGGACATTGATTAAGTAAACTTAATCAATGCATGTCTACATGCATACAAGATACTTACAAATGTGATGTGGTTTTAGCACACCATTTGTCAATTTGTTTTAGTTCAGGAAATGCACACCCTACCTTTTGAAATGCATGCCATTCCTTAGGAAATGCACACCTCGCCTCAGCAAATGCATGTGCTATCTTAGGAAATGCACACCTTTCCTTAGGAAATTCATATCCTATCTTAGAAAATGTGTGTTGTACCTGAGTAAATACACACCCTACCTCAAAAAATGCATGTCCTATCTCAATAAATGCATAAATTTCCTTGAGAATGCTTCCCTATCTCAAACGCTTGACATGCCTTAGGAAATGCATTCCTCGTCATATAAAATGAACCCCCTACTTGTGATGCTTCAATAAATTAAATTTTGTGAAGTTTTATCTAGACATCTTGCAAGCAATGATTTTTTCCACAAATGTCCAGTATGATCAAATTGAAACCCAATCCTCTTCTGAAATATGCATAGGATCCATTTGGTGTTCATCTTATCATGAGCTATGGGTATGCCTTTAGAACATTCTAAAAATTTTCTAGGGGGATCCATGAATAGTGAATATAAGTCATTGACTTTCACTTCACTACTAAATATTGTTTGATTAATTTTTTACTTGAAGGCCTATAAATTGAATCTTCATCATTCTTGAACATTTAATGGTTCGATTTAGCAATATAAAATCTTATCAACCTCATATAGGGAATTAACACATTAATTAAATGAGGGTAGCTCCATATGTCATGAGGGACACCTTTTAGTGGTGGAATCAAGCACTTAAAATGACATACAACAGAATCTACCACAAATGCATGTACCTCAAAACTAGTCAAGTGCCCTATGTCCAATGCATCATAAGCATGGCTTTCAATGTACAAAAACAATTTTTTTTTCTTTATGTTTTAACTTTTTCCTATCATCATAACTATGGTGCCATCAATGAATATCTGATGGAACATGCTTGCTTAGTTTGTATTACATATGCCCTCCCATTTTTTTTCTATTTTCACTGAGGGTGCCCGCAATATAATATCTCTTTTGATGGGAAAGGAAATTTAGTGCATAAAAATTTACCTTCCTTTTGCTAGTTTTAACATCTAAATGAAAACTTGTACAAAACTAGCAAAAGGAAGGTAAATGCTTTGATATGTATTTGAAGCTCTATTCATATATCTCTAAAACTTGGAAATACAGAAATTACATATCATATTATTAGAAAATAACTTTTTAGATCCATAAGGCCTCAAATCTTAGAGATATATGAATAAAGCTTCAACCATTCTGATATTATCCAAACTAAGGTACGTAACTTACAAGTGACCTAATTATTGATTAGAAGATCCTTTTTTGTGATTGAAAGTTTTAATAAAGAGGGTAGCTATTATTATTCAACATGCCTCCAAAGAAAGTTATTGCACCAATTAAATTTGTCGAAGGCTCATCCTTGACTCATAAAGAAAGTGAAGACATAAAATTTAGGTTATCTAAATTAGAGAAGAAAATTAATGACATGGATGATAGTATGTTGAAAAAGGTGGATTTCTCGGGTTCTTGAGAAAAGCTTAAAAGGGAAATGGTAAAGAAGATGAATGAAAATAAGGAAGGAATAGAAGAGAAGATCAATGAAAATAAGGAAAAATAGAAAAAATTATAGAAGGAATATAAAAGTTGACGAATGAAAATAAGGAAGAAATATAAAAATCCATGATTTCCATGGAAAATCTTCTTTGAGAGGCTTCCTAAAAGGGATGTGGAGATCATGGAAATCGTGAACATATGGAAAAGCATGTTGTTGAAAATCAATTTCATATCGGCAATATACTCTCACAATTGGAGAGCACATATTTTGAATGTAGAGCCATAATCATGAATTTTCAATCCAATATACACATCATCAAGGCTTCAAGTAAGCAAGAAGAAACTACTACATTTCAAATATCGATATGAGGAAATTATATGGTAATGATCTCATAACATGGATATTTTAGATAGATCAGTACTTTTATCTATCCTAAGTGGCATCCTTACAAAAGGTAGATATTGCATCCATAGTTTTAGAACAAGAACAACATGTATGGTGTCAATGGATTTGTGAAAGAAAAAATTATTATGTTATATATTAGTCCATTTTTACAGAGGAATTGATAGCATATTATGTTAATTTTGGCACCTCGGGGATAAATTCCCTCATTTGGACAATCTTCCTCATCAAGGAAGAGCCCTACTAGTCCTTGGAAGAACCTAATTTGGTTAAGGAAAAATATATTTTAATATGGAAACCCCCATGTGCACAAAAAGGATAGGTCGGCCCAAAAGGAAATTGGACATCTTTGGATGGCTATAAATACAGGTCAAGAAAACATCATTTGGAGATCATCAATCATTCTTCTTTCTTTGGTTCATCTGGCACAAGTATGAGGCAGTTCATAAAGAATATTTCACAAGATAACTTGTTAGACCTATTTGTGGGAACTTTAAAGGAAAGAATCCAACATGCGATGCGTCTCTTTGAACCTAAATCTATAGAGCATGCTTTTAGCCTGACAATGAAAGTTGAAAGTAAAAATATGGCCACTAAAAAATTGGTCACTAATAACTATGTAGAAAATCATGCTCCCTTTCCTAAATAGAAAAATTTGACTCCTCAACAAATGGATGAAGGAGTGTGTTTGAATTGTGACAACGAGTATAGTAAAGAGCATAAATACAATGAGAAGAAATTATTTTGCATAGATTGTGAAGACGAAAAAAATCAAGAAGTGGAAATTTTGCAAGATCTAGAACTAGAAGAGACTACTCCAACAATCTCTTGTCATATATTGGTAGACATCAATACTCCAAAAACCCTCAAGATAGAGGGATATATCAAAAAGAAAAAGGTGAAAATATAGATTGATTCAGTACCCATAACTTCATCAATGGAAAATCAGTAAAACTTCCTAATTGCTTTGTATATCCAACACCAAAATTTCAAGTGATCATTGTAAATGGATGTACCATACATTGTTTAGGGAAGAAACATAATATTAAGCTGAGTATAGGGGAATATTTATTATTTATTCCCATGATTTCAATCCAAATGGGTGGTGTTGATGTTGTATTAGAGGTCCAATGGTTACAATCACTGGAAACAATGGATTTTACTTTCCAAGATCTTTAAATGATTTTTTTCTCAAAAGGAAAGGAAATTGAGGTTAGAGGAATGACATTGGTGCATTTTTTATGCAAGAAGGAAAGCCCCTTGCCTTTGAAAGTAGTAAACTTAAAATAAAGAGCTTACTCAGACCCACCAATGAAAAAGAAATGTTGGTCATGCTACATTCAGTTAAGACATGACATTCATGCCTAATAGGAAGACACTTGAAAGTGAACACAGATCATAATATTTTGACGTACTTCTTATAGAAAATACTATCTTCAAAAGAGAAACAAAAATGGGTCACAAATATGTTGGGTTATGACTTTGGAATTATTTACAAAAAGGGAAAACAAAATATTGTGGCAAATGCACTATCAAGGAAAGAGGAAGACACAAATGGTTTACTATGTGCTATTTCCATTCCACAATCTGCCTGGGTGGAAGAAGCAAGGATAGAATGGCAACAAGATGATAAGATATGCAAGATCATTCAGACTATATGAGAACCCTGATGTATTAGAAAAATTTACATTGAAAAATGATTTGTTATGGTATTAAGATCACTTATGCTTATGTAAGAATTCTCAACTCAAACAAAAGGTCCTTTTGGAATTACACACTTCTCTTGTAGGAGGAAATTCATGGTTCTTGAAGACATACCATAAGATCAAGAATATTTTTTTTGGGAAGGTCTTAAAACAAATGTGCAAGAGTTTGTGGTAGAATGTGTGGTATGCCAACAAAATAAAGGGGATAATGAATGTAATTTTTCCATAATAATGGAATAGGCCCATTTTTCAATTAAAAATAAATAATATAATAATAAGGGATTTGGCATAAAACTTCCATGAATAAAATGAGATAATATAATAATAAGGGATTTGACATAAAACTTCCATGAATACTCATAGAAAGCATAAATACACATCAATATTGTAGGGTTGTATTGTCTTGTATCAAGCATGTCTTATGGAGTGAATTCTTCCATAAGAATTATTTGATAGTGTTACCCTATCTTAAGGGTTATTCTATATATATTCTTGGATTTTTTCATGGTTAAAGTTTGGTTCTTTCGGTTTTATCTTGGAATTTTTATAGAGAATTCCTCTTATACCTTTGAATTTTTAGTTCATTAAGTGAGGTACAAACCTACCAGCTGACCCCTGACTATGAAGGCATATACCCTTTAGATTTTGGAATTGCCATGGCTATGAGAATTTAACAATCAACTATTCATAATAATATCAAATAAATGTGTGGTTGTAGAAGAGTTAGCCAAAAAAATTTGGGGTCAAAGTGATGGAAATATCTTTCATTTCAAGAGGACTGGATGATAAAAAGGGAAAAGATACTTAATGAACATTCTCTAGTTATCCCACATGAACCAAAATAATATTCCTTTAGCCTTGGGCCATCACCCAAATTAGAGCATAGATGTTGTCAGTGTCAAAAAGGTATGCAAGCCTCTTATGGATAGATTTTAGTTTTGGATCTTAGGTGCTAGAGGTCAAAACTGAAGGTTTTGTATCGATATGGTGTTCCTCATGTTATTCCTTGTTTATGAAAAATTCGAAAGTACTCTATGAACGTTTTTACACCTTCCCACTTTAGGAAAACTAAAAGAATTCAAAAATTAGATGGGGTAACCCTCATCTCAAAAGGATGAAAATACCACTAACCAAGACAATTTTTAATTCCTTGGGCTTTGATCCAAATTTTAATAATGTCTGATGTATATGATGAAAGTCCATAAATCCTACTGTGAAATGATTTTGAATATTAATAATAAAATCATCACTAGCTGCACACTGGCAAGGACAAGAGTATATGGGGCTATGATTCCACGATAGGGCTAGTTAGAGAGGCTAGATATTTTTGTTTATATTTTGACGATACCCATTTTTTGAAATGAAAGGAAATGGTGGTTATATGTGTCCCTTGGGTGAGGCCATGTGGCATTTTGCGAGCACAAATGTTTAACCACGCATTTTTGGTTGATTTGGGTTCATTTGATTCATTCTTCACTTACATTGTAATGGTATTTCCTTTGGGGAAAGAGGAATAGTTTTATGGAAAAATTCCATTGGTGTGGTTGTGTTGATACAATTTTTTTTCCAAATGAGAAATGATTGAGTGCTTGATTGCATTGGTATTGTGGTGAATTTATCCATAGTTTTAGAGTCTGGAGATTCTAGCATTGAGAGTTCGTAACTAGTAGCTCCATGGAGGGAATTGGAATAGTGTGAGGAATTACATCACAGAGAAAGGGATTCCTTTCGTTGGGTTGTGCAGTGTAAAGGGGAAAGAGAGCTAGCATTTAAGATTTCCTTGTTACTAGTTGAGTATCTTTTCCAACTAATATTTTTGTGTAAATTGTGTGAATAGAGAAAACACAATGATCTAAATGTGTGTGAGTGGTAGAGTTGACCTAGCCACCCATATTGTGGTGTCACAACCTTAGCTCGAGGTGGCATACTGTGGAGAGTGTATGCGCATTAAAGCCTATTCTTTGGGGAAATATATGACATGATAGTCAGTTGGTGATTCTTTCATTAAAAGATATGTGTTTTTTTTGTTCCTGTGTATTTAATTCCAATATGTAAATTAATGGGTTATATATATATATATATATTTTTGATGTGTTTGATTATTTCTAAATGCATTGCATATATCATGTTTCATGGTTATTTGCATGGGCTTGTTTGTATCATGCATACTTTCTTGATCTTCTTTCACATGAATTTTTCCCAATAGTTGCATTCTTGAGGGTACTTGAGCATGTGGATATGTGATAGATTGATACTCGAGCCCTGGGCATGTGAAACAATTCACTCTAACATGAATCTCTATCCAACTATGAACATGCATAAACATATTAAAAAAATGAATAAATACAAATTTAATCTTCAAATCATTATGTAATTTAAAGATAAACCACACTACCCTAATTTCAAGAAAATGTATTTCTTTAAGTATACATAATATCACAATCAAATCTATAAGAAAGAAAACAAAATGAAATTATGAATAAATTTTAAATAATGTATACTTGTCTCATCCAATACAACATGGTTTAGTAGTAGATACTGAGACATAAAGTTGTTTCTCGGAATAAATCACAACATAAGATTCAATTCATTGTCTCAATTAACAATGTATATCAATAGAGATAGTTTATGAATTTCACACAATCATGAAGATTAACTAGTTTAAATATCATATTTTTAACACTTCAATCATCATTAAAAACAATATTAATAGATATGCAAGCTAGACATAAAAGTAAATTATTACCAAATTGAGATTAACATAAGCAACTATAACTAATTGTTCAAAACTAGTGTTAAGCCCATTAAAGGTTTGAAATAAATGCTATATCAATCGTCTTAAAAACATAACATGCCCATATAAGCAAGTCCCTCGCATGAGATAGTGTATGCTCTTACTTTATAAAATGCCATCCTATTATAGTACTACCCTACTTTATACATATCTATTTTAACCACTTTCTAACTAAATTTTACTCCTGAATAAAATGATCATGTGTGCAATATATACATGGATTTTACTTCATTGTTTTCTTTCCTTTTTTCTTTAGATTAGGCACAAGCCTTTTAACTCCCAAATTCATACCTTCTTCTGGCTCCCTCATAGTGGCTGCTTTTGGTTTCTGTGGGGCCCCTTTATTCCTTTTAAAATTGTATTTCTTTTCTTTGCGTATGCTTGTCTATGTTATAATTTCTTCAATTTCTAGCTGAGTATTAGCTTCTTTTGTGCCACTACCCCTTGTGATACTAACTAAGGCAATGTTGAATTCATATGCTTGTACAATTGTACACCATTCCATTCTTTCCTTATCATATAATATATCCTTAACATTATCATATATAAACCTCAATTTTAGTTTGGAAATGATAAGGTATAAGTGACCGAGCATCAATAAATATTGTAAGGGAAAACATAACAAATAAATATCTCTTTAATGAATCAATATTATTTTTTCTAGAAACTAACTCATTTCCATCCTTGATAAAATCAATATAATATCTGCAAGTTGTCAAGGTGTGTGTGTGTAACCATGGGCCCTTTGATTTTGTCTAATGAAATGGAAAACCATGAATCTAGCCAAACATATTTCTAATTCAACTACAAAGCCTCAATTAATTCATTTTTTTCACAAACTTTTTAAATTAGTTCTCAAAAATTTGTAGTGTTGATTTCAAGTTACTTCTTATCTTGGAATTACAAAATTGAATAATCAACTTGGATTCCTTAGTTTTTTACTTAATTTTAGGGAAATCTCTTTTCTATATCAATTTTAACATTAGCAATAGCCACTATTTCACAATATTGGAATAATTTAAAATATTTTTCAATTTATCTAAACTTTCCATAATTTGGTTCAAAATTTGTTGTTTAGCTTCAATTAAATGTTATTTTCCAATGGTTTTAGCTATTTTTTCTTGAAGAAACTTTTCTAAACTCTGAGGTAATCAATCTCAACCATATCTTCATCTACCTTTGTTTGCAAACTAATAACATGGAGAGATCTCTTATTATTAGATGCCTCTAATTGTACTATCCTTTCTTTGTAAATGATATCGTCACAACAAGGAAAAGACCTTCTAGCGGATGTTTTTGAGGAACCCCTTATAAAAATACCCCATACATCCACTTTTAGCAGAGGTTACTAGAGGAGGTTGGTGGGTGGAGGTTTTTGCGAATGTTTTTCATCCGATGCGCTTATCATCCTAACTCGCACCAGTGTGTTCAACCAGAAAAAGAATCGGTGCGCAAAAAAACTTCGGCACACCAGAAATTGTGTGCTCCATACAAACCCACCCCGGTTCATCTTATTATTGTACCGCATCGGTGCTTTACAAAGATTCTACACCGGTGCATCCTAAAACCCCACGCCAAAACTGAAACTGCCCGATGCGGTCTTAAGAAACCATACCGGTGCGCCTATAAAACCCCGTGCACCGGAACAGGGTAAATAAAAAAAATACAGCCAAAAACCGCATTTTTCACTTTTCAGTGCTCCAGAGCTCTCAAGCACCGGTGCAAGTTATCCTTTTCTGAGTCGCCCTGACATCGATGCTCCCATTGCACCCATTGCGCACACTGCTGCTCTACATTGTCCACCAATCTGCATTTTGAATTTTGCAAAACGGTGGGAAAATTTACTTTTGCAAATTATATAGTCAATATGCCTCCTCGATGTCCAAATGTACAGGTATTTTTCTTGTTTTTCCATAATTAAGCCTTTTAGCAGATTAGAATTGTAAATTAACTTAAAATTAACCGTTTAAAAAAAAATAAAAATAAAATCCCGTGCGGTTCGCTCGAGTTGTTCGTCTTGCACCGGTTCGTAGTGCTGCCTGTAAATTTATAGGTTGCATCAAAACTAGTGCTTACGGTATTCGTACGGGTTCTAGGGCGGTACCGAAAGGCGCACTGTGATATTTTAAAATTTAAAAAAGGTGCGGTGCAGTCGGTTACCCAGCTGCACTGTTGACCCTATGGAATAACAACAATGTGGTGTGTTGACTTAAATATCTGCCCCAGGGCGAGTATTTTTTTTAGTGCACCGCATTCTGGCATTTTTACATGGTAAACGGTGTGGTCTGGTAAAAGACTACATCATTGACTAAGTAATGATGTCAAGAGGTCGGTGCGTTAACCAAACCATATGCCCTGGGGTGTATTGTTTGGTCAACACACCACCCTCCGACACTGGTCCATAGTCAACGATGCAGTTTGTTATATCACCACACCGTTGACTTATGAACAATTCCAGGAGGGTGGTGCGCTAAAAATTTTCATGTGCACCGCCTCCGGTGCACTGGAATTTTGCTGGTGCACCGCCTCCAGTGCACGACAAAAAAAGACGCACCATTACCGATGCATGCTTGTTTTTTGTGGCGCATCGACTATTTTTTTTTTCAAAAAAAATTATATATTTATATTCCTAAATACATGTATCATTTAATAAAAAAATTGTATTTAATATGTCAATCATTCAGATATGTGAAAGGAGAGAACAAATGGAACAACAACAACAATACGTGGACCAGTATAACATAGTTCGCGAGTGGGAGGCACAAGAGAGGGAGAGAGATGCGTTCCCTCACCCTATTACAGTAGCTACTCAGGGACTCATTAGGCCTCCTCAAGTTCTATGAGGAGGATACTTCCCTAAAGGGCCATTGTGTTTTTTTGCGACATCTTATCCGTGGGTGGAATGCTCACCTACAGGCTTTCTGGGTTGGTCCTAACCAGTGGTACACGCTCACTGAGGAGGACATCTATTTCATTACTCAGATATCAAGGAGAGGGGTGGATTTTCCCTCATTCCCATATGTCCCAGTTGGCTATGCAACAGGGAATCATTTGGCGTACTCCCATAGATACATTAGTGCGGATATACTGTCTCCTTCAAATTTTTAGGTCTCTGGAGGGCAGTTACATATTGGTGCATTTGGTAGTGAGGTGGTGAGGTGCCTCTCACTTCTGATTTCGACCATTTCAGAAAAAACCAACGACGGGCAATGCATTAGTTGCCCGCTTCTATATTATGTTGATTCATTAGTACATGAGACATAACTTTTCAAGTGGTTTGCCATTTTTTTGTGGCAGTTCTATACAACCTTAGATAGATGTCGTGCACAGGCACAAGGGAGGGTCAACTGCCCTTTCACTTCAAAACTATTTTGTTTATTTTTTGAGAGGTTTACAGAGACGAGGCCTAATTTTTTTCGACAGCCTCGTAGACCGATGTTGCATGCACGGATGCACATATGGGGACAAATGATGCCAAAGAGGGGCGAGATTGAGTTTTCTGTGAGGATATCACATGATGTACTAGAGTTACTAGCCAGTGTTGACGATCATCCCTTAGTTATGGTCCCCTGTCCTTATGCTGGTTTGGATTGGCGAGCGCATGAAAACATCCTCTTCACAGATGATGAGTCGCCGGATGATAGAGGTAATATTATTGTTTTATTTAAATTTATTCTAACATGTTCTTTAACTTGTTTTTATTAAATTGTGTAATGAAATTGTCTAATTATTGTTGTGTGCTTGTATATATTTTGCATACATTGGGTCTTTTGATGGAGAGGACATGCCAACGCCACCAAATGATCCAGGTGTGGATCCTGATGATGATTAGGATATGCCAGATGTCGATGATCATGAGGCCAGTGGAGAGAGAATTTCTCCTGCTGGTGCGCCAGTACAGCCTTTTCCTAGGCGTGGTAGGCTTGATAGCAGATTCAGGTTGGAGTTGGGCGACCAACTCTATGCATTGATTGTTAAATATTAATTAAAGAGACCAGCGCCTGCCTCTGATCCTATACTTTCTAATCATCTTGGCCAATGTTTCTTTTTAGTTTTTGAAGTAATAAGATCTTTCCTAACAACCAATGTGTCACTTTGTTTCGATGATATGTTCCTCCATAAAGAAGATGATTTTTTTTTAAATATATGCATGGGATCTAATAAGTGGGTAATATTAAGATGCTCCCAATATGGGAGGTTATAAAAGACAGATTTCCTTTTCATCCCAATGGGAAATTTCTCAACATGGGTTTCGAATAATTCTAGATAATCAAACATAGGCTCCCCGTTTGAATCGAACATTTCTATGAACTCCTTCTCCTTCTCTCTCATATGCTCTAAGCCATTCAACTAGTGTCGTTATTATAAGCCTTTTGGTTCTCTCTCGTTTACCATTGAAAGCGGATGTTGTTCTTCTGTAAGGGTGTTCTTTTGGGAGGAATACCCTGGAGCAATCATACACTAGCTTTCGTAGGTCCTTGGACCATCTAGATTTCAGAGAAGGTCCACAAAATTTACATCTAAAATACCCTTTTGTTACAAGACCTGCGAGATTATTGTATACAATTAATATGCATGCCACGTTAAATACTATCATGAAGATCAGAAGAATTACAACAAATTAAATAACTTATATGTGAAATAATATAGTTACGTATATAAAAAAATCAATAAATTAAACGTGCAATTTACCAGAGAAAACTCCTAATCCTGGATAATCATGTGTCATGTAAGCACATATGCCACACAACGTAAAAATCCTCTCTGCTGTGATGGGTCTTGATACATCCTATACATTTATCCCATCCCATAATTCCTTCAATTCATCTACCAGTGGTTGTAAGTAGACATCCATATTCTTCACTTATCTTCTACCAGGGACTATGAGAGCCAACATAAGATGTTCATTCTTCACAGAAAACCATGGGGGGATATTTTTATTGATCACTACTACATGCCTAACATAATAGTTGGTGTTTTGGAGGGAATATGGGTTCACACCATCCATGGCTATGCTGAGACGTAGACTTCGTACTTCATCCTTGAATTTTTCAGACCATGTATCCTCTATATGCTTCATGGCTATTGAATCATTTGGGATTCGCATAACTCCCAACTCACTTATATTTGAGGCATGCCATCCCTGCAACATAGCTAATTATTTGCAACGAAAGAGCCTTTGAATCCTTGGGATTATAGGCATGTGCCTCAATATATTAAAAGGAGGACCAACATGTGATTTAACCTTCTTTTTTTATTTATCATACCTGTCATGCCCACATTTCGGAAATATATCTTTGTTTGCATATCCTCCTCTATATAGAATAAAATCATTTGGAAATGCATGATATGATATGTAATCAACACCCAACATTTTCAAAAATTTATTTGCCTCTTCGCAACTACCGGACAAGACATTATCACTCGGAAGAACCTTATCTTTGAATAACCTGTAGTTGGTGATCATGGAAAAATATATTAATAAATGTACATTAATGTTGATATAATTATTAACGTTCATAAAATTTACCATTTGTAATGTTCATTGTGTACTGATTATATTTCTCAAATTTATATAAGGGAGTACTTTATGGTAACTTACCTCAAAATTTCCGAGAAACATGCATTCCACAAGCCAAACTTTTCTCTCAAGTTGTATAGTAAAATTGTTGTCCCCAACTGGGTAGACTTTGACTGGCTGCCAGGTCCAAAGAGAGAGGTGGTGGAAGCAAATTTAAGGCTTTCGAAAAAGGTGTCAATGATATGAGCATCATCCCCCATCTGATCATCATTTTGGAATGCATCTAACAACATTGTATTCATGGCAGTCGTATCCCTTAAGTAATCATTCATACCAACCTCTATGTGATTGCCTCCATTTCTAGCTTGTGAAGGACTACTATTGTTATAGTCATTCCTAATTGGTGAATCTGGACGTAGCGGGAATTGAATCAGTGGTTGATTCAACCATTATTGGTATCATTCCTCTCTGATTTTTTCTCTTAATTCAGTATTCTCTCGATTTGACATTTTCATGGGGTGCAACGGAAGATGGTAGGTAGGTCGCTCATCATCACTAGAATCCTAATAATTTTTAAAAAATATTTGAACATGATTAGTACAAAATATATGAAATCAATTAGTAACCACGTTGACAATATTGCATGATTAATTGGTTTGATGTTGAAATAATTACATTAATCAATATACTAAACAATTATAATTATTACCATCATTGTCCCAGGATTGTGGCTAGAAGATGAAATATTGTTACAATTGGCAGGGTGAAGTGGTTGTCCATTGTCATCTACCAATTGGCCTTACGGTATGTTGCTCCTAATAAGAGCTTCCGATGTTTTGGAGTTGTTTGAATATTTTGTGCATCTGAACTCGATTATGAATCTGCATGAACATGCAAATTTGTATACATTATAAATTTAATTAAGTTGTGCATGATTGACATGGATAAAAAACATAAATTCAATTAGATACTGAAAATATAAATAAAATCTGAAGTAAATATTACATCTCAAGATGGATAGGGAGAACTCCGCGATGGACTTTGAGAAATATTATGGAACGAGATGGATTTTGGAGAATTTTCCATTCGATATAATTATGATATTTACTCCCTGCATTTGAGAAAAACCAACAATAAATTTTGGTGCACACACCTAAAAGTAATTTCGGTGCCTTAAAAATGGACTTCTTGTTATCAATGCTAATGTACAGATCGCTGCACTAGTGCGTTTTAGTTACTGTGCACCGGTGCCATGTTATAAAAAAACACATCGATGCGATGCTATTAAGTGATGCATTGGTGATGAATAACTGCAAATAAAAAAAGCGCAACTCTATTTTATTTATGTGAAAAAAAAGAGGTAAATTGAAAAAAGGCCGACAGAATATTTTCGAAAATGTAATTTCATAAAACAATTCTTTAAATACTAAACACTTTTCATTATTTCAATATTTTTGCAAAAAATTTCAGCCAAAGATTTGCAGGAGACATACCTGGAGCATGAGCACATTGTGGAGAAGCGAATTACGTTGGAACAGAAGTATTCAGACATTCAGAATTCCAAACCTTTGGTGATTCAAACCTTGTAGCATAGAATTTCAAACAATCTGGTGATTAAAGTATATTGTTTTTTTTTTTACTTTTTCTGCGGTTTTTTTACGTAGTAACAAAAAAATTTAAATTTGTTTTTCATTTTCAGAAACAAAATAAAATATATATATATATATATATATATATATATATCCTTTTTTACCCTAAACCCTAAATTCTTTTTGTTTCTACCCTTTCTTCTCCATGTTTCTATGATTTCAGAGTTAGGGCTTTTCATTTTAGATTTATAAGGTTTGTATTGCTATATATAGGCCTAAGACATCCAACCCGCAGGATGACTTGCATAGTCAGATCCCAATCCATGTCTGCCTTTGCGTGAATTTTTAAAAAACAATTTTTTTTATCGGTGAGCCCTGCGTGGCCTAGCACACCGGTGCGCTGGATTATCCCAACGCACCGCAAAAGTACTGTGTGATAAAAAAATTAAAAAGAATTTTTTTTTAATCAGTGTTCCATATGTAAAATAGGGCACCAGTGCACTATTTCATTGTGGCGCACTGCACTCGTGTTGTTTCACGAAGAAAAAAAAAATGTGTTAATCGGTGCACCATGTAACATATAACGCACCACATTGGGTCTCCTAGTTAACAGAGAGCATCGTATGGTGGTCCCTTGTTTGAGCGGGACGTTTATACTACAAAAACTAACACTAATCGATTTTTATTATTTTTTCTGTGTTAATCAGTGCAGTGGTTAACATGTAATGCGCCGGTGCTCCTTGTTGACAAAGAGCATCGTATGGTATGGTATACTATTTTGGCGGTGCGTTTATAAGACCACTATGCAACGACATCGGTGCGTACACCATGAATGGCACACCGGTTTCTTGAGATTTTTTTTTACCTAAAAAGTTGAAAATTTATTTATAAAATATATTAATGAATGATATGGTACATGTTTCATATTGATAAAGAAATGGCTAACAAGAGATCAAGAAACAAAAATACTGATAACACATCAAGAAAAGAAAAAAATTCAAGTTAGATTGTATATTTATGTGGTGTAGATTTTTAGATACAAAACTCGGAATCTCCACATTCCTCATTTTTTGGTCTACGTTTCGGGTCTAAATCAAGACCCATCTTCAGGACAAATCTGCAAAGAAGAGAAACGATTAAGTTAAATAAATAGAGGAAAAGATGACAGGGGATAAAGAGAGCCGACCAGTTACTAACTTTATAATTTATTTGATTAATTAGTTCTAAATATTTTTAATTATTTTATCCATATTTATTTCTTAATTTAGATTAATTATTTTATTAATAATTATCATATAATTGTTATAAATCTCTATGTTAAAGACAATAATGTTTAATATTTATTACTAATTATTTATCTTTTGTTATAAAGCCCTATTTTTTTAATCCATATTTATCTTTAATTTAGATTAATTATTTTATTTATAAATATTATATAAAATGTTATAAAGCCCTATTTTAATGATACTAATGTTTAGTATTTTCTCTATAATTATTTTATATTATGTTATAAGGTCCTATGTAGATTATATTAATGATATTGGTATAGCTATTTAATTATAATATATTTAGTAAGATTAATTAATCAAAAGATTATAACACATAGATATAATAAAACTATTATAACTAATTATTCCTATGAACTAAGGTCTGGAGTGAGTTAGGATGTAATATACCAAGGAGGGAGGTTTATTTAAGGTGTAAGATAATATTAAGAGATTTACAAGGGTGATTATATATATATATATATATAATTTTTAATTTTTAAGGCTAAAGAAGGGTAGCACGGTATAGGCAAGGAGAAGGGTAAGGGGTTGATTCGAACAGGAGGATAAAGGGAAGGGGAAAGGGTAAGAGGAGAATAAGTAGATGTCACTAAAGATCCTAAAAGGACGAAGGAAGAAAAGGGGTTAATGGAGACCAACGACTCAAGGGTGCAAGTTAATTATCCGGAAAGAACGTGGACCCAATTTCTGCTAACTTCTAAACCTCCATCTCTATTTAGGTTGTGAGGGTGTTTGATGATTTCCAAGGCTTCACATATTTTATGTTTAAAATGATGTTTTTCCTTGGCAATGACCACTGCCTCTTCAAGGCATATGTGGTGACACATTTTGTTGGAGTGTTCTGCCAAAGCCGAGGTTTTAATTCTTCCAAGTCTGATGTCCACACCATGTTCTTTAAACCTTATTTTGAAGGTCCTACCTGTTTCCCCAATATAGCATTCTCCACATGAACAATTGATTTTGTAAACACCTTTTTGCTGGAGGTGGTCGGGGTCATCCTTGACTGATTTCATTCTTTGTCTTATGGTCACTAGAGGTTTGAAGGATGCTCTAATGTCATTTTTAGCTAGAACTTTGGCTATCTTGTCTGTGACTCCTTGAATATAGGGGAGGTATGCTTTTGTAGTTGAGGAATTTTCAGTAATCATTATTTTGTTTCTGGATCTAGCTCTTTGAATAGCTTTGTTTATGTCCCTATTGCTATATCCCAATTTTATGAAAGATTTTCCTAGATATTCAATTTCTTCCTCCACATGAGTTTTGTTAGATATTCTAAAAGCTTGCGCAAAAAGAGTCAGCAGTATTCTTGTCTTCTGGGCAGGGTAGTGGTGTGAATCAACGTGAAGATAATTATCCGTATGTGATTTCTTTCTGAACACTTTGTGTCCAAGGGATCCATCTTCATTTCTTGAGAGGAGTATGTCAAGGAAAGGGACGCAGTTGTTTTCTTCGCCTTCCATTGTAAATTGGATATCTTTGGATATGTTGTTAAGGTGGTCTAGGAATTTTTTTAATTCCTCTTCTCCATGAGGCCAATTGACATTGGTGTCATCTACGAACCTTATCCAAAACTTGGGTTTTAATGGGTAAGATTCCAAATCCTTCTTTTAAAATTTATCCATGAAGAGGTTTTCCACTATAGGGGATAACGGAGATACCATAGCAACTCCAGATGTTTGTTCAAATATTTCCCTTTGGAAGGTGAAAAAGGTGGAGCGAAGACATATTTTAGCGAGCTTTTTAGTCTGCGGGTTTGCCACTTCTTTTACTACTTGCACGGCTTCATCAAGTGGGATTTTGGTGAAAAGTTGGACAACATCAAAGCTAACAATTTTTTCACCCGAATCTAATTTAGATTTTTTAATGAAATCAACATATTGATTGGAGTCTTTGATGAATGAGCTAGTATTACCCACAAGAAGAGCGAGGGTGTGAGCCACATATTTGGCTAATTCATATGTTGGTGCGCCTATATTGTTGACGATAGGTCTTAAAGGAGAACCGACCTTATGGATTTTAGGGGCACCATATATGTAGGGTATGATTTCGCCTTCCGGGTATAAGCTCTTCTTCAATTTATCTTCAAGATTGGACTCAGCCTTAATGGATTTTTTAACATTTTTTATAACTTTGGATACAGGGTTTTCATTCAGTTTTTTATAACTACCGCTATTGTGTAGGTGATCTCTCATCTTATTGTTGTACTCTTCTTTGTCCATTACCATTGTGGCCCCTCCTTTGTCTACCTTTAAAATGACAATTTTATCATTGCATCTTAGGTTTTTTAGGGTTTTTAATTGCTCATTACTTAATTTTTTCTTTCGAAGCTTAGCCTTATTTAGGATAATGGAACATTCTTGTCTCTCCTTTTCCTTGTCCTCATCATTGAGATATTTTATGCCATATTCAATATCACAAATGATTTCTTCATTCAGTATGCGATTAGGGGCTACAGCGAAATTTTGCCCTTTGCTCAAAACCTCCATTTCATCACTAATTAATTCATAAGAGGATATATTAATAACTTTCTTATTGTTATTATTAGAGTTTTTATCTATTACCCTTTCATTACCCACGTTCCTAGTTAATATGTTTTTATTTTTATTTTTACTATTGGGACCATGATTCATCGAAAAATTAGAGGAACGTCCTCCTAAAGACTTCGTTGCTGACTCATCCAGCATGTCTCTGTAAGACTCGTTTTGACCGCTATAGTTTGTAGAAGTAATAAAGGTTGTTAGGTCGTTTTTTGTATATTTTTTCAAACCCATCGAATCGATTCTGCAGTCTGCGTAATTGTGCGTAATTGGGTCTGCAGTCATCGCTGTTGTGTCCACGCTGTGGTTAGTCTGTGTATATAGGTTGTCACATTCGAAGCATAGATCCATCGTGTTATTCTTAACAACATGCAGCTCCTGTTCAGTGCAAACTAAACTCTTCTGAAAATTCTTCTCGGTCCACAGATTTTGATTGTTGTTAAAAACCTGGCACCCTTATTCAGTGTAAATATCTTCAGTGGCTTCCTGTGATGAGGAGAGCGTCAAAGATTGGACCGCAGAATCTAGCAGACTCGCCTCCCCTCCTTCGTGTGGATCAATGATTAGGTTCGAACCTATCTGTGGAGCAGATTAATCTGGTGTTTGGACAGAATTCCCGTGAAAGGAGTGGGTAATTCCACTCTGCGGGTGCCACCGTCCAGATTTGCCTCTCAATTTATCCAGTTTTCTGTTTTGCTTTACACATGCTTGATTACCTTCTTTTTGTGCCTTGAGTGTTGTTTCGGCATCGATGGTGGACCAAAGATCTTGACGGATGACCTGTGCCAGTTTGAGATGCAATTTGAAAGCTTTTGTAGACAGATGATCCAGCCAGAATCTAGTTTTATGAATTTCATGGCATATTAGGGATCTACTGAGCTGGTCGAAAGCTCTATGGTTGTGTTGGTTGTTTAGTTTGTGTTTGATGAGAGTGAAGGATGAAGTAAGATTAGAGTCACGGTAGTGTTTCAGGAATTCCAAATCTGTTTCTCTTTTTTGAATTTGTATCCTTGTTTTTTCGAGAATGCCGATCTCGATCCATGTATCCCTTTCGTATAGGGTAAAAATGATAGATTGTAGATTTCTGTAGTGTAGATTTTTAGATACAAAAATCGGAATCTCCACAGTCCTCATTTTTCAGTCTACGTTTTGGGTCTAAATCAAGACCCATATTTAGGACAAATCTACAAAGAAGAGAAACGATTGCGTTAAATAAATAGAGGAAAAGATGACAGGGAAAAAATAGAGTCGACCAGTTACTAACTTTATAATTTATTTGATTAATTAGTTCTAAATATTTTTAATTACTGTTGTGGAGGCAAATCCCCTCTACGGACAGAGGCGATCCCTACTAGCCCAGAACGGGTCTAGCAACAATCGTGACACGTTATGGTGCAGGTCCCTAATTGCAATAAACCAACTTGCGAAGAAGGCTTACCTTGAATCCAACGCTGTTTTTTGTAGAGAAGGTAGCGCTCCCATTCCTTTGCTCTGGCAGATCACAATCCTCATGTTCGTCGCGATCGAACACCTGCACACGCAAGAAACACAACAAACACAAGCGTAAAATCCAATATATACAATTATGCGTCAGTCAGAGAGTACACAACTCATGATCATAATGAACAAAACGAGTGGAACCATAACCAATAGTCGCTTATCATTAATTCATACAAAGGAAAATACAACCTGGCTCTGACGCTGAATTCTCCTTCGACGGGTCGTCAATGGAATACGTCTCGGTAAAGCTTGTCAAGGATGGGGACAAGCCTCTCTCTTCGATCGTCAATCTCCTTGCTATTGATTTTACACTATGAGGACTATTGCAGCATTATTTAGGCTATGAAGGCTCTTGGAGATTAGCTTGCAAAGGAAAATGGCAAGCTTATATAGATGGAGGAAGGGGAGTTGGGATCCCTAAAACCAAGGGATTGGCCCTATCCTCAAGGAAGCTTCCATGAGAGGTGGAAAACTACTTCCTCTACATGGAAATTTGAAGCCAACATCCCAACTCAAATTAGAGACCAGTTTAGGAATTGGTTGGGGTCAATCTTCCGCCATTTATTTTTAAAAAACACCCTTTATTAAGCCTGGCGCGGGTGCGACTCTGAGACAGAGCGCCAATTGGCGTGCCTTCTTTGGAGGATTTTCCCTCTTGGCGCAAGGACTGAACTGTGTACTCGCGCCAATGCAAAAAAGGCTATTTTTAGGGTTTTTCACAAGGAGTTGTCTTCAGGGCAATGAAAGTACATGTTCAGGGGAATGCCATGAAAGTGTTTTCAAGTTATGTCACTGCTCACAGGTCATGGAAAGAGCCCTCCAATGTGCGGGATGGGGAATTGCAGGGACGGTTACAAATTGCTGTGTAACAATTACTTTTATCCATATTTATTTCTTAATTTAGATCAATTATTTTATTAATATGTTATAAAGCTCTATGTTAATGATAATAATGTTTAATATTTTATTACTAATTATTTATCTTTTGTTATAAAGCCCTATGTTTTTTATCCATATTTATTTTTAATTTAGATTAATTATTTTATTTATAATTATTATATAAAATGTTATAAAGCCCTATTTTAATGATACTAATGTTTATTATTTTCTCTATAATTATTTTATATTATGTTATAAGGCCCTATGTAGATTATATTAATGATATTGGTATAGCTATTTATTTATAATATATTTAGTAAGATTAATTAATCAAAAGATTATAACACATAGATTTAATCAAATTATTGTCACTAATTATTCCTATAAACTAAGGTTTGGAGTGAGTTAGGATGTAATATACCAAGGAGGGAGGTTTATTTAAGGTGTAAGATAATATTGAGATATTTACAAGGGTGATTTTTTATATATAATTTTTAATTTTTAAGGCTAAAGAAGGGTAGCATGGTATAGGCAAGGAGAAGGGTAAGGGGTTGATTCGAATAGGAGGATAAAGGGAAGGGGAAAGGGTAAGAGGAAGAGTAAGTAGATGTCACTAAAGATCCTAAAAGGACAAAGGAAGAAAAGGGGTTAATGGAGACCAACGACTCAAGGGTGCAAGTTAATTATCGAGATAGAACGTGGACCCAATTTCTGCTAACTTCTAAACCTCCATCTCTATCTAGGTTGTGAGGGTGTTTGATGATTTCCAAGGCTTCACGTATTTTACGTTTAAAATGATATTTTTCTTTGGCAATGACCACTGCCTCTTCAAGGCATATGTGGTGACACGTTTTGTTGGAGTGTTCTGCCAAAGTCGAAGTTTTAATTCTTCCAAGTCTGATGTCCGCACCATGTTCTTTAAACCTTATTTTGAAGGTCCTACCTATTTCCCCAATATAACATTCTCCACATGAACAATTGATTTTGTAAACACCTTTTTGCTGGAGGTGGTCAGGGTTTTCCTTGACCGATTTCATTTTTTCCTGATGGTCACTAGAGGTTTGAAGGATGCTCTAATGTCCTTTTTAACTAGAACTTTGGCTATCTTGTCTGTGACTCCTTGAATATAGGGGAGGTATGATTTTGTAGTTGAGGAATTGTCAGTAATCATTCTTTTGTTTCTAGATATGGCTCTTTGAATAGATTTTTTTATGTCCCTATTGCTATATCCCAAGTTTATGAAATATTTTCTTAGATATTCAATTTCTTCCTCCACATGAGTTTTGTCTGATATTCTAAAAGCTCGCGTGAAGATAATTATCCGTATGTGATTTCTTTCTGAACACTTTGTGTCTAAGGGATCCGTCTTCATTTCTTGAGAGGAGTATGTTAAGGAAAGGGATGTAGTTGTTTTATTCACCTTCCATTGTAAATTGGATATCTTTGGATATGTTGTTAAGGTGGTCTAGGAAGTTTTTTAATTCCTCTTCTCCATGAGGCCAATTGACATTGGTGTCATCTGTGAACCTTATCCAAAACTTGGGTTTTAATGGGTAAGATTCCAAAGCCTTCTTTTCAAATTTCTCCATGAAGAGGTTTGCCACTATAGGGGATAATGGAGATCCCATAGCAACTCCAGATGTTTGTTCAAATATTTCCCCTTGGAAGGTGAAAAAGGTGGAGCGAAGACATATTTCGACGAGCTTTGCAGTCTAAGGAGTCCAACACAACCACGAAGCTTTTGACTAGCTCAGAAGATCCCTAATACGCCATGAAATTCATAAAACTAGATTCTGGCTGGATCATCTGTCTACAAAAGCTTTCAAATTGCATCTCAAACTGGCACAGGTCATCCGTCAAGATATTTGGTCCACCATTGATGCCGCAACAGCACTCAAGACACAAAAATAAGGTAATCAAACACGTGTAAAGAAAAACAGAAAGCTGGATAAATTGAGAGGTAAATCTAGACGGTGGCACCCACAGAGTGGCATTACCCACTCCTTTCATGGGAATTTTGTCCAAATACCAGATTACTTCGCTCCACAAATAGGTTCGAACCTAATCATCGATCAACACGAAGGAGGGGAGGCGAGTCTGCTAGATTCTGCAGTCCAATCTCTAACGCTCTCCTCATCGCAAGAAGCCACGAAGATATTTACACTAAACAAGGGTGCCAGGGTTTGAACAACAATCAAAATCTGTGGACCGAGTGAAATTTGCAGAAGAGTTCAGTTTGCACCGAACAGGAGCTGCATGTTGTTAAGCATAACACAATGGTCTATGCTCCAAATGTGACAACCTATATACGTAGACTAACCACAGCGTGGACACAACAGCGATGACTACAAACCAAATTATGTACAATTACGCAGACTGCAGAACCGATTTGATGGGTTTGAAAAAATATACAAAACAGGACCTAACAACCTTTATTCCTTCTACAAACAATAGCAGTCAAAACAATTCTCACTGAGACGTTTTGGATGAGTCAACAACGAATTTTTTAGGAGAACGTTCCAGTGCAGCATCTAATTTTTCGATGAATCATGGTCCCAACAGTAAAAAATAAATAAAAACATATTAACTCAGAACGTGGGTAATTAAAGGGTAATAGATAAAAACTCTAATAATAAAAATAATAAATTTATTAATATATCCTCTTATGAATTAATTAGTGACGAAATGGAGGTTTTGAGCAAAGGGCTAAATTTCGTTGTAGCCCCTAATCGCATACTGAATGAAGAAATCATTTGTGATATTGAATATGGCATAAAATCTCTCAATGATGAGGACAAGGACAAGGTGAGACAAGAATGTGCCATTATCCTGAATAAGGCTAAGCTTCCAAAGAAAAACTTAAGTAATGAGCAATTAAAAGCCCTAAAAAACCTAAGATGCAATGATAAAATTGTCATTTTAAAGGTAGACAAAGGAGGGGCCACAGTGGTAATGGAAAAAGAAGAGTACAACAATAAGATGAGAGATCACCTACACGATAGCGATAGTTATAAAAAACTGAATGAAAACCATGTATCCAAAGTTATAAAAAATGTTAAAAAAGTCATTAAGGAGTCCAATCTTGAAGATAAAAAAGGCAAGTTCTTTGTAAATTCTTTACAAAAAATATTATTCTTGAACTATATGTAATTTTAACTAATATGTATTGCTTACTGTGTATAATGCAAAGCCACAAAATGATGAAGCTCGATAATATTATTTTTGATCTAGGACTAGAAGAGTGTAAAATCTTGATGGAAAAATTGCAAAAGGATGAATCAGGTGAATGAAAAAATACTATCGATCCAATATGAGTTTCTTTTTTTAATTTTAATTAATAATATACTTAAAATTATTAGATAACATGTGTCAAACAATATATTAATTCACATATGTTTAATGTTCTATAGGGACCAACAACTCAGAAAAGGAATGTTGTTCTAAGAAAAGAAAAAAAATAAAACATGAAAATGAAAATGAATTGCTCCTTAGCTCATCTGGAGTGGTGTTGGAGGTTCATGAAAGGCGGGGGGGGGGGGAATTTTACAAAAGTTTGAGGGATCTAATGGAACAAATGTATAGACGTTCTTTCCACTTACAATACAAAAATCAATCCAATGATTCCAAGAACCAAATTTTATCTAAACTACAGGAAGAGTTTCCAGAGAATTGGTCAATGAGACATGTCAGACTTTTAATAGCAATAACGTACAACAAAAAAAATGAAGGAATGAAATGTAATATTTCTTTAAATGTTTATCTAGAATTATTTATAAATATCACTTTTGTTATATTTACTTTTCATATATCAATATAAAAAATAAATAGTTTATTGTCATGTTACATTTTCAGGAAGATTATGAAAATCTCAAAAGACGAACGAGTTGATATCAGAAATATGCCAGTAGGAATGTCCAAAAAGGTGTACAAGGATATAGTCAAAGAAATTGACAACATTGCATCACAAGAGGAGCCAACTCAACAACAACGTGCTTCAAATGTAATATGTAATCATTGCATTTTTCGATCATTAGGTACAATAAATAAACAATTTAGCATTAAATATTAATTTTTAAGTATTTTCTTGCAAAAAAGAAAAGAAAATGGAACCCATTTAGCACATAAAACAGGACGACAAGGAAGAAAAGGGTTGATATCTAAGTTTGTGAGTAATTGTTACTTCCTTATAACAACTTAGATAGATTTCATTTTTGTATTTTTTAAGTTGTTTTACAAAAATCATCATTGAATGTCTTCAAATAGGTGCTAACGTACAAAGAAGAACCATCAGATGAATTGATTGACATTGGGTTGTGAGTATATGTTGGCATATCAGAAATTAATTATGGAATTTTTAAGCACCTATCGATCTTGTTTTACTTAGCTCCGTCTATAATTAATAGAAAAAAAATATATTTTATATTAAATATATGATTTTTTATGGGGTATAAAACTTGCAGGAAACAAAGTATGGAATTGTGCCAACAGATGAAATCTTAAAAGATGGCATACTACATGGTTTTGAAAGAATGTGTATAGTTCATGAGTCAATTGTTGTTATGGTACGTCATTTCTTTTGTAGAAATTTGCTGAATAATGATTAATTATTCACCGAGACTATCCTAATCACATACAATTCGAATTTATATGCAACACATAATCTCTTCCACTCAGATCAACTCAGATCATCACACATGTGGAAATAAAATCAAGCGATAACACATCAAATCATCATACACATTAACACAGTATGTATGGGGAAAGCTTATAGCTGAAAACCCCGCAGCTATTGTGTATATTATAATGGAGAAATCATGTAACAAACTCAGTACAATACTCCTCACAAGTACTAAGTACTTTCTCATGAAGTTACACACAATCTAGCTCAGTTTTGAACAGGTTACTGGTTCAAAACTCACCGCCAATTGCCTTGCCTCTATTGCGCAATCCAGGCCTGTCTATATATAGATCCAAGGTTCGAATCTCCTTGGCTTGACAGCGCAATCATCATGGGAAATTCCTCCAAGTGTGGTGCAAATCTCATGCACAACTGATGTCGCCACTGATAGCTAACTCCACCCTTTCATCTACCTCTTTCACTGGTCTCCACTGAACTGATCATGCACTGTAGTGAACCGATGTGTTCTTGAGTTGAATAATGAGTTACTAATTAATGAATTAAATAATATTTAATTCACTCCACTCATAACTAATTGATTAGCTAGTTAAACTAATCTCAACTAGTTCAACTAAAATAAACAGAACACAAGTCCACTAGCTGTCTCATTAACTCCACCAAACTTCTGCCACTGAAGTCCTAACTGAAGTCAACCATGCATGAGCTCAATACCCCATAGGAAAAGCGTATTTCCTTCTGGCAGTTGCATGTGCCACATCTGTAGCTCAAACTGAAGTGCTCCAAGAGAGTAAACTGTTGTTTAGAGTCCAAATATTATTAAGGGTAAATAATATTTGACTTCCCTATTTTTAGGAGAGGCAGTCTAAAAATAGCCTTCGACCTCTTCGACCCAAAAAAAATAGAGTCTCATCTATTTTTACCAACATGACCAATGCTCCAAGAATCTCAAACTGGAATCCCCGAACCATGCTCCATATGTCTAAAAATAGACTTTGCGCCAGAATTTGCCTGCGGGCCCCCTTAGTGAAGGCGACTTCATTTCAATAAGCTCCATCATCTTGCTGCATTCTCAACATCTTTTTTATTTACATTTATGTATATTATTTAATATTGCACTTTTCATTATTCTCACCAATGTATATACTCTCATTACAGTTATTTTTATGTTTGTAGATGGAAGGTGAAGAGTAAGAAAACGATCAACACCGCAAACAAAACATTCCTGAAAATAACCCAAGTCATGGAAGTAGCTCTAGCAGTGACAACAGTTCAGGCGAAGAATGACGATCTGATCCAGGTGGATATTGGTGGCCTCCCACCTATTCCATTTGGACCCGCAGCATCAATTCTTTCATTTTTTCAGCTTTAGCACAGCTTACTATTTATCGCAGGTTTTCGGGTCCTACACACCCGGAGCTGTTTTGGGGCATTAATAATCCAGGTGGATATTGGTGGCCACCCACCGAGTCCATTTGAACCCCCACCATCAGTTATTTCAGTTTGTAAGTTTCGGCACAACTTACTATTTTTAGCAGTTTTTTGGGTCTTAAACTTCCTAAGCCGTTTTGAGGCCCTAAACGACGTTTTTTGGGAAAAAGGAGAGAAACATGGGTCCATGGACTGATGTTGCTCGTTCAAAAGTTTTACTCCTCAGACAGATCTTTCTAACGAGCTATTGAGCGCGTCAAACGGAGATCAGATGCCAAAGTTACGTCCCCGGGAAGTTGAACCACCAATTTACCCAAACGGGGCCCACAGTTTTGGCGCTTCATCTCCTAAGGTTAGGGTTTTGGACGTTTCAGATTCTACATTGTTTCAAAACAATAAATAGGCCCTCGAGCCTCATTGTAAGACAATTCAGGGGGCTGGGAGCCGACACATCTCTTCTTAGAGATAAGCGCGACCAGTGCCCTACCTCGCCACATCTCTATCATGTCTGCATTGTAACACAGTTCAGGGGCTGGTTGTCGCCACATCTCTTCTCAGGGATACACTACCAGTACCCTAGCTCATCTATTTCCATTATGTCTGTAATAGGCCTGCGAGCCTCAATGTAACACAGTTTAGAGGCCTCCGTATGCTACATCTCTTCTCAGAGATACGCTACCAGCGCCCTAGCTTATTTCCATTATGTTTGTAAGCTTATTGCAGTCATTCTTTTATTAATAAAATGAAGCATTATTTCCGCTGCATCTCTGTATCTATGGTTATATCTGTGTTCTGTTGCGTTCCTGCATAAAATCTGGATCACGATCACTATGTTTGGATATCAAAGCAAGGCGTTGTATTTTTTGAAATATTTTTCTGTGAAATCAGACATTTTGTTTAATGTAAAGGACATAGTGTCCCAATTGAAAGACAAAGGGATACCAATAACTGTCCCATTTTGTATTACAAAGATTGTCTTATATATATATATATATATATATATATATATATATATATATATATGTTTTAATTTATTCTATTGCATTCTCCATTGTCGCTATGAAATGTAACACCACTGATTAAATTTATGGATGATTAGATATTATAATGAAGAGATGTGAAATTTGATGATATGATATAACAAATTAATCCAAACATCACATTCAAATGCACTAATAAAAATTTAATTAATATGAATACTATTATAAGAAGTGCCTATTTTTGATGAATAATGAATTTTAAAAAATCACAATAATTGCACTGTCACAGGTCGATGTTTCTAAAAAATACAAAATGAACACTGGTGCGTGTCAGTTTCTGTACACTGGTGCATTTGTATGATACAGTGCACCGGTGCATTTCTACGACCTATAGGCACCGCACAAATACCAATACCAATTATAAATCTCGATGTGTTTCTGCGATACTGCACACTGGTGCATTTGTGTGAGTCTATGCACCGGTGCATTTGTACGACCTATGGGCACCACACAAATACCAATATGAATTAGAAAAAACAGTGTGTTTGTCTAATACTTCACACCGGTGCGTTTCTATAACTCGACGTACCAGTGCGTTGAGATGACCTATGGGCACCGCACAAATATCAAGACAAATTAGAACGGCCCTGTGTGTTGTATAACCAACACTGCGCCCTAGTGTGTTTTTAGACCTTGATGGCTCGGCGCATGCACCTTCGACTGCCCCGGGCCACCTTCTAGATGACACGCACCGGTGCGTTGACACCTTAGTAGTGCACCGATGAAAAAAACATCTGGAATAACCTCCGGCCACCTAGTTTTTTTAGTTGTGTTGAAATTCTATTAAAATCTCCACCAAAACCTCTGTAACCGTAAATGGATGTTGTAGAAAATGTATTTTTGACAATTTTGGCCAATTTTATAACACTAAAAAACTCCTTTATAACCTTCGCTAGAGGGTATTTTCCTTGTAGTGCGTTTAGATGAATATGTTTATTAGGTTCTACAATTCAATATTTAAAAGTAGTTATTTTCTCTACCACCACATCAACATTGTCATCAATACCTAAAATATTTACATCATCATTTACATAGAAAAATTGAAAAATATCACACAAATTCCTAGACAAAGAAATTTTATAACTAAGCTCTTGTAGCTTAGCTATTGTATTTAAAAGTTCCTCTTCAAGTTTGAATTTTTGCTACTTTTGATTCTAAATATCCTTTATTAGTTGAGAAGATGAATCTTTCAATTTAAACTTCTTCAATATTAAATATGTAATGTTCAAAATTATAAATTTGTAGAAAATTGATTTAGAAATTAATGTCGCAAATTTCATAAACAAATTTCACAAATTAATCCACAAAATTGATGGCAAACTATAAATATATAAATTGCAATCTCATAATAGGAAATAAGCACATGCAAGCAATCTCAACATTATTTATCATAATATAAGAGCAGAGTTAAATGCTAACTCAATAGTTGAGACAATAGCCTAGAAGACCTCCAAATATTCGGCTACAAACTAATGTCGACCTCCCAAAATCACTACAACTAAAGAGTATAACCTGTGAATCCTAAATGGATCCACCAAGGGAGGAGATGGGTTCTCGCTCACTCCCACTAAATCACCCTAAGGTTTTCATCCTGGGGCTACTAAGGTAGAGAGTTGGATTGTCCACTCCACACCGGAGTCAAACTCTCAAACCAAGATGTCCCAAATGATCTCCTCCTCCTCCTTTTAAAGACTACAGAGATAGACCTCCAAGCCTCTAGAAGCATCTTATTTTATTATATTATTACTATTCTAAAATTTCCTCCCTTGAATTAATCTTAAGTGTCTTTTTAATTTTATTTTAAGTCACTTGGCCTTTTTCCTCCAATTAATTTTTCCCCCCTTTTAATTAAATGACTAATTAAAGTCATTTTTAATTTGGGAAAATGGTAAATCGCCCACCATACTTTCTCCAGCCACTGGAAGTCACTTATCAACATCCCATCTTATATATCTTCTCATTCCAGTACCAACGAGCTATTACAGTGAGGCATTTCATCGAACGATTCTCCCGGAATGCCATCCCAAGTGTAATTAATTAAGTCAGACCTAGTAATAAAGCCATTTTTTTGAAAGTTTTCGGAATGTAGCGGAATGAGTCCAAGTTGTGTGGATGATGGAATATGCCAAGTGAATGCCATCAGATCCATAAAAACTCCTCAAAAATCCTGATGATTTAATCTTTCTCTTGTGGCTTGGCCATCACATACCTTGGAAACCCATCCTAGTTGTACTATAGAGGAAAATAAAAATGGGGACATGACAAATCCTCTCGCCCTAATATTGATTTCCCTTAAGCAATCCACACTTGTCTGTTGTAGAGGCATTTGCAAATTGACACTAGGATCCCATATGAAGCACTAGTCCACATCATGCCTCCAAGCAATCCAAACATGATTGGATCCCTCAATACCTGGATCCCAAGCCCATCTTTGACTCATTATGATACCAATAGATCCCAATGCCACCATGGCCAATCATCGCCCAAATGCCATGGCCCTGATTGTGCTATGTCTTTGGCCATAGACGCAACTCCACCAGTAGAATACCAACTCATCGCCTCTCTCTAGTCCTTGGCATAGAAGAAGGTCAACCCCACCATGTTGATGTTGTGAAGGAATTCCGATCGACGAACAACCTATTGTTGAAAAGTGTAACTAGGTCAGTCTTCATGTTGACTATATTTATGTAAAGAAGTCAAAGATAATAAATATTTATTTTGTTGCACTTGCTTCATGGGTTTCATGAGCAAGATTTTATTATATAGGTTAATAGACTTCTTCTTGATGTCTATTAGGTTTGTGTCTTCTAGGTATAAAATGTAATTAAGTGTCATGTTCATGAAGGATCTAGTCTAGAAAATATATGCTCCAAAACCTTGTGGAAGAAGGTCACCTAGTGCTGGAAGACTAGCTCTCAAAAAGACCTTAATCAATGATGGAAGACAATTGGAGAATGCCACATTAAATGTTGAAGAATATATGTTACAAATTTGGCCTTCTAACAGATGACAAGTCAGCCTTTTAACATATGACATGTCAACCTATATACTATAGTGGTGGTCAGCCTAAAAGACTATCTCTATGTATACACTTGGTCTGCGGCTCATTCAGGCAGAAGTTTTTCGGTGGTTGGTGCAATAAGAAATGTAGGCTTTCTCAGAAATACAATGTGGTATATACCAATAAAGAAATGCAGACTATACCTATGAAGAAGCACCTATAATAGATTTAGGATCTCTTTGTAATGACACAGTAAGAAATTTCAAATTTTTATGAAGTGGCACTGTAAGAAAATACGAATACATCAGTGAATAAAATGTGGGCTAAGTCTGGTTAAATACGGATATAAGACAGAGTTTAAGTGTAGAAAGTATTGATCAATGGTTGAATCTGACCTAAGACAGATATCTAGTACATAAATATTTGAGTTGTAACAACATGATATAACATGAGCGAAGTGCGAAGCTAAGGTAGTAAATCACTGTGTATATGTGCGGTCAATCTGAAGTAAGATGTGATTCAAGTAAGATGATACACTTGTTAGTATACATATAAAAGGAAGGTAAATCTATGATTTACCTTCCTATCCTTGGTTAATATTTTCTAAGTGAAAAATGAAGCAAGAATAAATGTTTTGGTCAACAAAGACGAAATCAAGTTAGATTGAATTAGAGACCGAGTTCTCTAAGGTCATTACAGAGCAGTGAAAACTAGTGCAGAAATGAAGGATCAGCATTGGAGGCAAACAAAAGAACATTGAAAAGGTTTTTGGATGCATATATATAGGTCTAGGGTCTGAGTCTTGGTCATGGTCATTTGAAGATCTATAAGAAGAATTCTTTGTGGGATTTCCTCTCCAAGAGGGAGAGGTTTTGCCCTGGCTCTAGGAGCCTAATTTTTTGTCTCATTTATTTTGATAATTGACTTGATGAAATACTAACTAAGCTAAAGAAAACAAGATATAAGTAACTCAAGTAAGCTCACAAGTAATTATTAAGAAGAGAATTTGTATTAATCACCATCCATCCAAATACTCAACATGGTATCAGAGCTAAGGTGTTGAATTCAAGGGTTGCTTGACAAAGGAGACACTACAGGAAGCAAAGTCAAAATTTGGGTTGAAGGATCAAATCAGTTTGCAAGGAAGACTTTAAGGATTAAGAACATATACATTTGAATTTCAATTTCTGAATATATGCTTTACCATCAAGGATTCAATAACATCTACATTAAATATTTCTATCTTAGAAGAAACTCTTGACTTCATCTTTAAACATCATCAAGGAAGTTGCCGAAGGAGAAATTCACTCTCTCAATTACATATCTATGACTTTATGTAAATCTATCAAAATGTCTTCTTTGAAAAGAAAGCAACAAACTAGTTAGGGTTTCGAACTTTCTTGCATGGAAGACAATTACAATGAAGTCATGCGAAATACATGAAGGGAGATATAAGAGCCCAAAGGATTCTTATAGAATCCATAAAATACTCTCTCATCTCCGAGGTAGCAAATATAAAATCATCAAAAAGAAATTTTTGAGAAATTGGTGGAGATATTCTCTGTGAGAACTGCAGAAGAAGCAATCTTTCTGAGATCATCTGTAGGAAGTGTGAGAAGTAATGTCTGACACTGAGATGAATAAAGTGGTGTTGGAAGCTCTACTAGATGAATGGGGAAACTTCACTTCAGGTTTATACAGGAATAAAGAAGCCACACCATTTCACAATTTAAGGTCTCTATGTAAAATAGAGGAAACAAGATAGAAATCCAAAGGTGCTACAGAATCAAGGGAATCAAGCCTTTGCAACCAAGTCAAGGAAGAAAGGAATATTCGGTAAGTTTGGTCCTCAAAATATTATGGAGAAAGCATGATGCTTTGGATGTAATGAACTTGGGCATTATAATAGAAATTGTCCTTAATCTGAAAATGGACAAGAGAAATAGAGAAGAAATCGATGTCTTTGAAAATGGGGAAAGAACCAAATGCAAAGAAATCTAAGAAAGAAGAAGTGAGGGATCTCCACTACAATTGAGATCATCTTCTCCTTTAGGTGATTTATGTTGATTGTATGATAGGAAGAAGTGTAGCATCCTGATCAAAGCATGGTAGGAGCTCCTGGTGAATCAGCTCTGGGAAAACTTCTTTGATAACATTACTAATGGAAATCAGTCATCAAAAGCAAGGGTCATTATGGAAACAGATTTTTGGGATGTGATGACATATTGATGGAGCTAGCCAAGGGAATGAAGCTCTTCATTCTTGAGAAATTTCTACAGGATGACTCAAGGGGAAAAGGTATGAGGTATGTATATATTTATATGTTGACATTGGATGTTGTGAAGTCATGTCATATGGTTGCAGGTAATGGACTTCTATATTTAGATGTATGATCTATGGAGGAGTATCTCTCGATGCATGAACAGATGAAATCAACATAATATGTCCTCATGGAATATGAGGTGGTTGCATATGAACGAGAAACTAGAAAAGTTGTAAGTTCCTGAGAATGTGCAGAAAGGAAGAGATCATGAAATGCAACCATGTCAAGAGGCAGTTATCATCTGGAAGCAAAGAAGATGTGACTAGGAGATCTCCTGGGAGGATATGTAGACTTTGACAGAAGTTTGGCAAATAAGAAGACCCTTGGAAAAACATATCATTAGGAGATGTGTCCATTTGAATAGAGGATATTGATGCCTATAAGAAGATGTCATGGTGAAATATCATCACTGAGGTAACTCTTGTTTTAAATGGTTCATATGTATATGTTTATCTGGATGAATTTGTGCAGGGCTTCTAATCATGAGAAAGGATGTTTGATCCTTGGAGATGATTCAAAGAAAAGAAACATGGCATAATGGTGAACCAGATGAGAAGGACTAATGAATCACTTTCTGATAGTGGACATGACTCATGACTGAAATTGATGGATGATTTGTGCCCTATGAAGCCAAAAGTTGAAGATTCCTCAAACATCGAAATCCATGACATCGAGGGGTGGAATTCTTCATGAGTAGTTGGGTTGCTGCTACAGGAATCTGGTTGAGAGGGAGCCTGGTGGTAAGTTTCTTACTTAGAAGAAACTTGTAGTATGTCCTTCATGTGTTAAGAGGGAGTGATGTATGTGATTCTCTATTACATGTGTCATGCACTATACCAGGACTAACAGCCGTAAGTCTTAGTGAAGGCCATGTGAAGAGAATGGATAGATACATCATTCTGGTCTTCACCTAGAAGATAGAATGGAGGATTGGGTAATCATTTGGCATTCAATACTCTTTGAGAATGACATAAGGCATTCAAGATAAGAGTATTCGTGGACTGATATTATTTGAGGGTTAGCTACCCAAGAGAAGAATAGTCCACGAAGGTCATACTATGGGAACACCTAGGTGGGGTATGTACCTTGGAGAGAAAATGTCTATGGTGTCTATTAGTCATGTGTCTCACCGACATTGTATCCCATTGTCTCGTTGAGAGAGGGGGTTGTTAGTCAAGGCCTTGCACTAAGACAATGTTGGTTGATGTGATGCTATACATATGCGATTACCAATCTGATTCTTCTTATGAGATTCTTCAGTTCGAAAGTGACCATGTACCTATATGAATACCTCCCTAGTTAAGAGGGAGTGGTGAAAAGTGTAACTAGGTCGGTCTTCATGTTGAATATATTTATGTAAAGAAGAAGTCAAAGATAATAAAAATGTAATTTTTTTCACTTGCTTCATGGGTTTCATGAGCAAGATTTTATTATATAGGTTATTAGACTTCTTCTTGATGTATATTAGGTTTGTGTCTTCTAGGTATAAAATGTAATTAAGTGTCATGTTCATGAAGGATCTAGTCTAGCAAATATATGCTCCAAAACCTTGAGGAAGAACTTCACCTAATGCTGGAAGACTAGCTCTAAAAAATCCCTCAAGCAACGATGGAAGACAAGTGGAGAATGCCATATTAAATGCTAAAGAATATATGTTACAAATTCAACCTTCTAACAGATGAAAATTTGGCCTTCTAACAGATGACATGTCGGCCTATATACTATAGTGGTGGTCGGCATAAAATACAACAAGATTGTTTCTATGTATACACTCGGTCGGCGACTCATTCAGGCAGAAGTTTTTCAGTGGTCGGTGCAATAAGAAATGTGGGCTTTCTTAGAAATACAGTGCGGTATATACCAATAAAGATATGTGGACTATACCTATGAAGAAGCACCTATAATAGATTTTGGATCTCTCTGTAGTGACATAGTAAGGAATTGTGAATTTTTTTGAAGTGGCACTATAAGAAAATGTGAATACATCAGTGAATAAAATGTGGGCCAAGTCTGGTTAAATACGGATATAAGACAGAGTTTAAGTGCAGACAATATTGATCTATGGTTGAAGCTGACCTAAGACAGAGATCTAGTACATAAATATTTGAGTTGTAACAACATGATATAACCTGAGCGAAGTGTGAGGCTAAGGCAGTAAATCATTATGTATATGTGTGGTCAATCTGAAGTAAGATGTGATTCAAGTAAGATGATAAACTTGTTATTACACATATAAAAGGAAGGTAAATATATGATTTACCTTCATATCCTCAAATTAATATTTTCCAAGTGAAAAATGAAGCAAGAAGAAATGTTTTGGTGAACAAAGATGAAATCAAGCTAGATTGAATTAGAGACCGAGTTCTCTAAGGTTGTTACATATCAGTGAAAATTGGTGCAGAAATGAAGGATCAACATTGGAGGCAAACAAAGAAACAGTGACAATGTTTTTGGATGCATATATATAGGTCAAGGGTCTGAGTCTTGGTCATGGTCATTTGAAGATCTATAAGAAGAATTCTTTGCGAGTTTTCCTCTCCAAGAGGGAGAGGTTTTGCCCTGGCTCTAGGGGCCTAATTTTGTGTCTCGTGCATTTTGATAATTGACTTGATGAAATACTAACTAAGCTAAAGAAAAGAAGATATAAGTAACTCAAGTAAGCTCAAAAGAAATTATCAAGAAGAGAATTCGTATTAATCACCAACCCTCCAAATTCTCAGCACCTATACCTTGTTGCCAACTGGGGCATGTAGTGTCCCCTATCTCTAAGGGCCCTTTCTATACTATGCTCCTGACTAGGAATGACAGTCCATCAATATGATACCAACTTATGATCTCCCACCAATCTACCTCGTGGAAATAATTGAATGCATGGACACCTATGTAGGGAACAAATCTACTATGTTGTCTTGGTCCATGTTCAACTCATGTCATTATGTCTGGTCCATCAACAATATATGTCCAAGAAATCTCGCCCCTCTCCCTATAATGGGCCAAAGTGGGCATGTTGTGTTGCAAAAATTGTCTATGTACTCCTGGAGAGGGATGTTTTCGAAAAATGTTGCAGCTTTGTTGGTTGTCACTGCATCTGTTTTCATTTCATCAATAGGTAGACCCAAATATGGATGCACCACCATCTCCCTCATCTTATATGGATCTCCATGCTCCTCTATTCTACCAACCTCTTGCAAAACTATCATGTCAGACTCCAACACACCCTGGTAACAAGTGTCTGCAAGTACTACAACCCTTCTCGTTGTGTGTGCATATGTCTGATCCTCATCAATTGTTGGTGCAAAATATGGTTGCTCATCCTCCTCTATCATGGGCTCAACATGAACCTACAACTGGCTCTCCACAAAAGGGTCATCATGCATACAAAAATATCTTCCTCCTCAGCTGACTCTTGCTCCACCATATGTTGCTCATGTTAAATCTTCATTGGTGACTCATCACACTAAATGTCTCCCATAGGGTCCACTGTTTGTTCACTATACACACCGAAATATAAACCTACCCTACTGTCAAAAAATCCACATGAGTACTCATTCTCCCCAGAGGAATCCGCACATGACCCCATGGACTCATCTAAAAAAGAATCATCATCTTGAAGTCAGAAAGAATATCCTCTTTCTCTACCAGTGCCTTCTCCTCTGCATTACTCAAGCATGAGTGGTCAGGTTCCCAAGGTTCCTTGTAGATGAAGAAAATACCCTTCCTCCTCAACTCATTCTTGCTACATGGTTCACCAAACTGGAGCAACTCCCCCCTAGCCAGTCTCCTAAACAACCCAATGTTCTACTTAACCAACCTCTCAGCTAGTTCAAAAGCAACAATTGGGACCAATTGTTCTCGCCTCCAAATGGCCAACAATCTAGACTGCAACTCCCTGAAAAATGGCATCACGACCTCCCATACATGAAGACAAAACGGACTGCATATGTATTTTGACTATGTTAGGATGATGTATTTTAATGCTGAAAAAGTGTTCGAACATTTGTAGGATCAAGTCATCACACTCTAGATCAAACATGATGTCATAATATCTAACCAGGGCCATGCCTTCTAAAATCTCAAGCCTCTTCCCAAAATTAGGACCCTCACTGTTATCCAAGTCCTGTAAAGTCTCTACCATTAGTCTAAAAAATATCCTCATAAAATCATTGTTGTAAGGAGGTACAGGTACAGTTAGTCTCATGATGTTACTAAGACAAGATGCAACTAGAATTTTGACCCCTTCACAAGGTTCCTCCAAGAACTTATGTTGTATGAGAGCAAGCATAGCTGTTTTAGAGCCCAAATTAGTTTCCTCCCTTCTAATTGGTTCACTTCGGAAAGTGGTGTATCCAGTTCATCTTGTTTGAAAATGGCATTCCCTATGACCCTCATGTGTTTTAAATCTGTCCCAAGTGCAAGGATTTTGTGTCCAATCTCCAACTCTTTCTGCAAAACCCTTGGTTGTTCTTTTTGAAGAATGACATAGACCCCTCTTGATAAAGGTTTTTTGTCTTTCTTGGGTTTTTGGTCCAATGATGCATGGTGGTTCAAGGAACGAATTCTCATGTTGTCCAATCATCTCAATTTGTTTAGGATTTCCTCCATGGTTTAATCCAATGATGACAAGAACATTTGTGAAAAATGATGTAGAAATTAATGTCGCAAATTTCATAAACAAATTTCACAAATTAATCCAAAAAATTGACGACAAACTGTAAATATATAAACTACAATCTCATAATAGTAAATAAACACATGCAAGCAATCTCAACATTATTTATTATAATATAAGAGCAGAGTTAAATGCTAACTCAATAGTTGAGACAATAGCCTAGAAGACCTCCAAATATTCTGCTACAAACTGATGTCGACCTCCCAAAATCACTGCAACTAAAGAGTATAACCTATGAATCCTGAATGGATCCACCAAGGGAAGAGATGGGTTCTCACCCACTTCCACTAAATCACCCTAGGGTTTTCATCCTAGGGCTACTAAGGTAGAGAGTTGGATTCTCCACTCCACATCAAAGTCAAATTCTCAAACTAAGATGTCCCAAATGATCTCATCCTCCTCCTTTTAAAGACTATAGAGATAGATCTTCAAGCCTCTAGAAGCATATTATTTTATTATTATTCTAAAAGTTCTTCCCTTGACTTAATCTTAAGTGTCTTTTTAATTTTATTTAAGTCACTTGGCCTTTTTCCTCCAATTAATTATTTCCCCCTTTTAATTAAATGACTAATTAAAGTCATTTTTAATTTGGGAAAATGGTAAATCGCCCACCATACTTTCTCCAGCCACTGGAAGTCACTTATCAACATCCCATCTTATATATCTTCTCGTTTTGGTTCCAACGAGCTATTACACTGAGGCGTTCCATCGAAAAATTCTCTCGGAATGCCATTCCAAGTGTAATTAATTAAGTCAGACCTAGTAATAAAGCCATTTTTTTTAAAGTTTTCGGAATGTAGAGGAATGAATCCAAGTTGTGCGGATAATGGAATATGCTAAGTGAATGCCATCATATCCATAAAAACTCCTCAAAACTCCTCATGATTTAATATTGCTCTTGTGGCCTTGCCATCACATACCCTGGAAACCGATCCTGGTTGTACTATAAAGGAAAATAAAAATGGGGACATGAAACATCCTCTCCTCCTAAGATTGATTTCCCTTAAGCAATCCGCACTTGTCCGTTGTAGAGGCATTTGCAAACTGACACTAGGATCTCATATGAACCAATGGTCCACATTAGGCCTCCAAGCAATCCAAACATGACTAGATCCCTCAATACCTAGATCCCAAGCCCATCTCTGACTCGTTCTGCTACCAATAGATCCACCTAGATCCCACCATGGCCAATCATCGCCCAAATGCCATGGCCTTGATTGTGCTCTGTCTTTGGTCATAAACGCTACTCCACTAGTAGAATATCAACTTATCACCTCTCTCTAGTCCAACTCTTGGCATAGACCAAGGTCAACCCCACTATGTTGATGTTGTGAAGGAATGTTGATGGACAACCAACCTATACCCTGCTTCCAATTGGGGCATGTAGTGTCCCCTATCTCTAAGGGCCCCTTCTATACTACGCTCCTGACTAAGAATGACAATCCATCAATAGGATACCATCTTATGATCTCCCACCAATCTACCCCATGGAAATTATTGAATGCATGGACACCTATGTAGGGAACAAATCTACTATGTTTTCGTTGGTCCATGTTCAACTCATGCCACTATGTCTGGTCCATCAACAATATATGTCCAAGAAATCTCACCTCTCCCCCTATAATGGGCCAAAGTGGGCAAGTTGTGTTGCAAACCCTGCCTATGTACTCCTGAAGAGGGATGTTGCCTAAAAATGTTGCAGCTTTGTTGGGTGTCGTTGCATCTGTTTTCATTTCATCAATGGGTAGACCCAAATATGGATGCACCGCCATCTCCCTCATCTTATAGGGATCTCCATGCTCCTCTAGTCTACCAACCTCCTACAAAACTATCATGTTAGATTCCAGCTCACCCCGACGACAAGTGTCTGCAAGTACTACAACCCTTCTTGTTGTTTGTGCATATGTCTGCTCCTCATCAATGGCTAGTGCAAAGTATGGTTGCTCATCCTCCTCTATCATGGGCCCAACATGAACCTACAACTGGCTCTCCACAAAAGTCTCATCATGCATACTGTAAATATCTTCCTCCTCGGCTGACTCTTGCTCCACCATATGTTGCTCATGTTACACCGTCATTGGTGACTCATCACCCTAAATGTCTCCAATAGGGTCCACTGATTTTTCACTATACACACCGAAATATAAACTTGCCTTGTTGTCAACAAATACACATGACTACTCATGCTCCCCATAGGCATCCTCACATGACCCCATGGACTCATCCAAAGAAGGATCATCATCTTGAAAGTCAGAAAGAATGTCCTCTTTCTCTACCTCCGCCTTCTCCTCCGCATTACTCAAGCATGAGCGGTCAAGTCCCCAAGGTTCCTTGCAGATGAAGTAAATACCCTTCCTCCTCAACTCATTCTTGCTACATGGTTCACCAAACCAGAGCTACTCCCCCCTAGCCAGTCTCCTGAACAATCCAATGTTCTGCTTAACCAACCTCTCAGCTAGTTCATAAGCAACAAGTGAGACCAATTGTTCTCGCCTCCAAATGGCCAACAATCTAAACTGCAACTCCCTAAAAAATGCCATCTTGACCTCCCATACATGAAGACAAAATGGACTGCATATGTATTTTGACTATGTTAGGATGATGTATGTTAATGCTGAAAAAGTGTTCGAACATTTGTATGATCAAGTCATCAAATTCCAGATCAAACATGATGTCATAAGACCTAACCAAGTCCATGCCTTCTAAAATCTCAAGCCTCTTCCAAAAATTAGGACCCTCATTGTTATCCAAGTCCTGAAAAGTCTCTACCATTAGTCTGAAAACTCTCCTCATAACATCATTGTTGTAAGGAGGTATAGATACGGTTAGTCTCATGATGTTACTGAGACAAGATGCAATTGGAAGTTTGACCCCTTCACAAGGTTCCTCCAAGAACTTATGTTGTATGAGAGCAAGCATAGTTGGTTTTAGAGCCCAAATTAGTTTCTTCCCTTCTAATTGGTTCACTTGGGAAAGTGGTGCATCCAGTTCATCTTGTTTGAAAAGGACTTTCCCTGTGACCCTCATGTGTTTTAAATCTATCCCAAGTGCAAGAATTTTGTGTCCAATCTCCAACTCTTTCTGCAAATCCTTGGTTGTTCTTTTTGAAGAATGACATAGATCCCTCTTGATAAAGGTTTTTTGTCTTTCTTTGGTTTCTAGTCCAATGATGCATGGTGGTTCAAGGAACTAATTCCAGTGTTGTCCAATCTTCTCAATTTGTTTAGGATTTCCTCCATGGTTTAATCCAATGATGACAAGAACATTTCTGATATTGAGGCCACTGTTTTTCTGAGTTGTCGAATTTCTTAGTGAGGTGTTTTGACAAAGATTTTCATGACAAACTGTTGTAGGTATATATTGTCGGTTACAATTGGAATAAGAATGTTCCAGAATAACTTTCTTATATTGCACCCAGACATACTAATAACACTGCTACAAAAGTATGAAGCAAGAAACAACTATGCATTAATAAGAAAACAACAGTGGCACAACAAAAGGTAACCTGGTAAATAAGTCTGCAAGGTATGCTTCAGAACATTAACCAACTTTGCATGTGATTTTAGCAGTGTCCTTCGAGGAACAAAATCTTGAGAAATTGAATATTGATTTGAATCTCTGAGTATTAGTAATACACCTCTGTTGAATGAACAACAACCATTTTTAAGCAATTGTGGACTGATATGGACCTTAGATGTTAGTCGATTTAACCTCCCTTGATAGTGCTAGTGCCTTTGAAATAGTTCATCCCCTTGCAACATATGAATGTCAGCATGTAATACTTTGATCGTCGATCTTGCTAACTCTGCAACAACACTCTACAGTAAGTGCACACAACCTTCAGTTTGATCCTCACATTTTCCATTCACACTAAAATTTGCTCCCCAGGCACGCATCTCAAACTGTCAACGTTCTAGAAGCTCAAAACCTCTGTAAAGGATACACGACCAAGGAAATTGATTTGGTGTAGATAACACGCTCAGCCACAATGTCATGAACCCGTCCCTTTATTTTATGGCTGTAGTGGGAATTTGATGCACGGGTTCTAAATTGATTACGTTTTACTTAATAAATTGCATTCAAAATAAAGTTATTATGCCTGAAACCATGCTCCATATAATTCACCATATGCACTTGAGTTAGGACGTTGTCGGGTACCGGTTGCTTCAAATCGATGGTTCTCCTCACTAGTGCTCTCAGCCTTAACTCGCATAGCCAGATCGATTAAATTCTCGATCACAGCCTTGGTCTATACCCGCTTTCTTCACCCTAAACCCTAAACCCTTTAATTAATAGGCTACATACTTTACAACAAAAGAGACACCTATTTGCATTCCACGTTGTTGCACAAATAAGAATTCCACTCTTAATCGTACGCAAAACAACTTGCCCAGCGAATTTATCAGTCGACCCTCTATGTTGATGAAAACTCGTTCTGACAAACTGCTGGATTTTAACTCAACGATAAATGGCAAACTTTAATGAAAAACCTCACGGAATTGGCCTCAATAACATTTATTAAATGGTCTTCAAAAACTTTTATTAAATGGTCTTCAAACATGTAATGGGCCAATACATTTTTTCTCCTTCATGACATTCGGCCCTCCCAGATCAATACAAGAATTTCGACTTTAATAATTTACCACGACCCCTTTTTAATATTTTGGTTTTAATAAGAATTTGCCTCCATACAATAAATTAGCCCGCTCAAATTTGTCGAATTTTTATTATAATCGCGAGAAATATGCACATAAGATGAGCTTTGAGAGTGATAGAACCAGGGCCATAACCGTGGCCTGGATATTTCTTCAACAACTTTTGTTTCT